>JAQOTM010000571.1:77240-143858 GCA_029168755.2 Tillandsia fasciculata | reverse complement strand
TTCAGAGTCGTCTGGGGGAGCTGCTGGGCTATCAGCGGCTGATCGAGGTAAGAGGATAGCGGATTAGCTAGATCGACTGCTCAGACCGTGAGAGTTGCTGGACTTTTATTGTAACCATTTTTGTATCTCAGGCTGTAGTATTTTACTTTTGGGTCTGGCTTTAGCTAGCCGGTTGTATTTATTCAGTGAGCTGAGAGTTTATTGTACCTTTACAGCTTGTATCTTATTTCCAGTCTGAGATTATCTATAGTTCTTTTAGTTCAGCTCTGTTTTTATGCTCTTTTATTGCTTATCTTATATCTGAGCAGGTTACCAGTGCTTCGTGTACGCGGGAAATTTCGTGTGCACGGCGGATCTGTAGACGGCTCGGGTTCTGGTTTACTCCCGGGGGGTGACACTGTATGCCAAGTTTAAGAAGTACGATTTCTGGCTTCGAGAGGTTGCATTTTTAGGCCATGTAGTTTTAGCCGCAGGAGTGGCAGTGGACCCGACGAAGATTGATACTGTTCGGGATTGGCCTAGATCGACGACGGTTACTGAGGTCCGGAGCTTCTTGGGCTTAGCAGGTTATTACCATCGATTTGTGGAGGGCTTTACGAAGCTCTCTACCCCCCTGACCTGACTGACTAGGAAGGGGACCAAGTTCACTTGGACTGAGCAGTGCCAGCAGAGCTTTGAGGAGCTAAAGATGAGACTGATATCAGCGCCGATTCTAGCATTGCCAGTGATGGGTGATGGGTTTGTGATCTACAGCGATGCCTCTCACAGGGATTTGGGTTGTGTACTGATGCAGCATGGTAGGGCAATCACTTATGCTTCGCGTCAGCTAAAGGATTACGAGATGAATTACCCTACGTATGATTTGGAGCTTGCAGCCTTTGTTTTTGCTCTGAAGCTGTGGCGGCATTACCTTTATGGGGAGCACTGCGAGATCTATACCGATCACAAAAGCTTGAAGTATCTGTTTACTCAGAAGGAAATGAATTTGTGGCAACGCCGGTGATTAGAGTTACTGAAGGATTATGATGTGAGCATCCTGTATTATCCTGGCAAGGCCAATGTCGTGGCAGATGCTTTGAGTAGGAGGACAGTATAGAGTTTGAGTTTGTTGATCACACAGCAGGCACCTCTGATTGAGCACCTGAGGCGATTGCAGATTGAGGTAGTATCCCCTGGGGTCTCTGCTAGACTTATGTCTATGTGGTCGTGCAGCCCACTCTGTTGGACAGGATTAGAGAGGCACAGAGTGAGGACCCCAACTTGACGAGGATTAGAGGGCAAATTCAGGCTGAGCAGATAGGGGATTTCTCAGTGGATGCTTCGGGAGTACTACAGTACAGGGAACGAGCGTGTGTGTGAAGACCCGGATCTTCATGGTCATTACAGTGCGATTGACAGCTTGTGGAGGCCTATTTCTGTGAATAGCGTCGATTGTGCGCAAATCGGACCCTGGAAATGGACTTAGTGCGAGGAATGGATCAAGATTGCTTAATTGGGAATTTCGTCAAAAAATAGAGGTGGTTTCGCGCAAAACGGACACCGTATTTGGATTCAGCGCGGAAAAATGATCAAAACGGCTTTATGGTTGCATTATTTGGAATTTTGGCGTCGGAATTGGACTCAGCGCGCGAAAACAGCAAAAAGGGGCATTTTTGGAGCAGTTTTGGATTTATTGCCGGCGGTCGGTCCATGAGGGTGCGCGTGCACCAGGCGCAGCGACGGACTGGCTCGCCACGCGTCGGCGCTGGACGGGCGGGCGCGGGCCACTCGGCGCACGCGCGTTGGGTAGCGTGCGCCCACGTGCGCCGCGGCGCGGTGCGCGTCCCCGCGTAGGACACGCGGCGCCGCGCCATTGGCGGGCGCCGCGGATGGCGTGGCGCCATCCGGGCCTTCCGCCCGAAGGCGGGGCGCCCGGATGGGCGCCACGTGCCCCGCCTTGGCGGGGGGCTGGGCCGAGCGCTGGGCTGGCCCAGTACTGTGCGTTGCACAGTGACTTGAAGAAGGATTTTCTTCCTCTTTTCTTCTTTTTCCTCTTCTATTTAAGTGCATATACCACCTCCATCTTCTCTTTTGGATCCTTCCAACCTTGGGGGCTTCTACAGAGGAATCTCATGCAACCCTCCTTCTTCTTCATCAGCAAAGAGGTGGACAAAAGGGGCTTCATCTCCATCATCTTCTCCTTGAGGCAAGCATCACCATTGTTGCAGTTTGTGAACCTTCCCGTCGTGTTTTAGTGGAAAAATTCCCCTGGACTCATCCCTTGGAGTTTTGAGCTCATTTTTGGTTCTACGTTTTCACAAGAGGTAAGGCTACAATTTTTGTATTCAACTCTTCCCCCAGATCTCATGTTTTTACAGAGTTTTAAGGCCATCTTTGGAACCCTTCATTTCAGTCTGGAATCCTGAACAGTCCTCAGTGTTTTGGCCTTTCTGGGCAGTAGGATGGGACTTTTTGGATGATTTTTACGGGGAAATTTCCAGGACTCGAAGATCTACAATATTGGTATGTATTATTTTCCCCAGATCTGAGTTTATATTAGGGTTTATGCATGATCTTTGGAGCACCTTGCTGCAGTCATGTACAGATGGAACTTGGTGGATAGTTCAAAGTGTTTATGGGTTTTCTCCTTCATCCGAGCACGAAAATTAAACTTCTTTAGCTCAATTTGTATCTACTCTCGACAAGGAATCCAATGGTACCTCTCTTGCAGGATTTGGAGCATGTTTGATTAGGTAACTTTAATGATCTTTTTAAGTGCGATTATATGGTTTACTGCAGTCCCTGTTTTAGTTTTGATTTGAGCAATGCACCTTGGAATGCAGATAACTTTGTGGATATAAGGTCTTTTTCTGAAATTCAAGTTGGTACTTCTTCTTAACCTCAAGGTGAGCAAATTCTCTTTTATGATCTGTGGATGAATCCCTTTGGAACAGCCCCTAATTAAGCTTGGAAATGATAGCAAGTTTATGTTAGCAATTTTGGACAGCATTGTGATTCTTGCTACATTTGAATGTTAGGGGAAATTAAGGTTGATTTTTGAGGACTTGAAGGTGTTTGTATGAAAGAGGATATCTTTGCTTTACTGCTGGAAACTTTATTTTGAGGTATTTGAGGTTGCACATACTTTTTAATTAACCTTGTTGCACTTGCCGAAATTCTGGAATTTGAATGCGCAGTGTGCATTGTTTCAGTGATTGCGCCTAATCCGTGAGGCGGATTTGGATGATTTTCACGGCATCGGACTCCTGGGAGGATAAGGATTACTCACGCCAAAATTCAGCTAGATCGGGCACCGGATCGTCAAGTTTCAGGTGGGTGGTTGTGCTTTGCCGAAAACAACGATTTACCCACTCGGGCTATTGGTTTTCCCTCGTGGCATAGTTGATGGTGTTCTCTTTTCCTTGGTATAATATGCTTGGATATCCATGCTTAGATTAAGTTAATTGATCCTCATTGTATACATGAGTGAATGAATAGTTTGGTTAATGTTGTATTATCTCATATGAAGTTGATTATAAGTGATTATCCTTAAACCTATGCTATGTGAGGGTAATTGGGAAACTAATCTTCAATCCACACCTTGTGATGAATGGTTGACATAATTATGTGAGCATGATGGTGATAGTCATACATAAATGATTTTGGTTGATTTATGTGAAGGACATGGTTGCTATGTGAGAAGGGTTGTTATGACTTTATGTGGATGTTATATGGGCTAAGTGTGAATGGCTACCAAGTGTAAGTGAGGGTGATCTTATTGATGATTCTTGAACCTATGTCATGAGAGGTTATATGTTAAATGATTCTTGACTTATCTACATGAGAATAATTGACCTGGTAGATTTTCTTTCTACATCTTGTGATATTCATCCTAATGATCGATCCTTAGACTATTTTGCGTGAGATTGTGTATTGTGAATGGTCGGCGATTTAGCCTATGTGGAAATGAATGCTGTTGGTGGATTCTATGTGCATCCTATGTGAGATCAATAAAAGTTGTTGAACCATACTCTATTCATTGGGGATAGTGGATTGAATGTCCATATTCAAGTAATGTTAATTGGCCTTTGGCAAGTCTATATGTGAATAGATGTTTCATTTGAGGGCGGTTAGTGGTTTATGTGAGAATAGCTGACTACTTTAATCTTGATCCATCTATGTGAGATTCACTCCTTATGAAAGTAATGATCGTCATTTATCCCCCGATTCATGATAGGTGAAAACCATGTTGGATACCATTCTCTCTTTATTTCCATATGTGGAAGGTGCATACTTATGTACACTTGATGTATGCTATGTTAACATCCAATTCTTTTATGAGATTGATTATGTAATTTGGATAGCATGCTCTAATAAATGTAAGAACACCGACACCTGCTTTCTTTTATCGTCTTGGGACATTTGCATGCTTGTATGGTCATTTAGATAGGCCACATTTTTCTGCTACACTATCATGCTGGACTTGACTTAGGAGAAACCATGTTTCTTGCTTTTCTCCCTTCATACTAGGCCCAGGGTATTTGTAGCTCGTGCGCGAGCAGGTGGTTTTGGGATAGTGTAGACAGACTCTTGGGATCTGGGACAGGCTGGCCTGAGGACAGGGTATTGCGGCTACCGCGGACTTTGGGCGGTTGACCGGATGATGACTTGTTCATCGGATTAGGGATGACAGGTCGGGTTTGATTTGGGGGATTTGTTGGATATTGCGGCAACCGCGGACTTTGGGCGGCCGACCGGGTATTTACAGCTGCATCAGATTGGGCGATCGGGCTTTATGTAGTGGATGGGGTTTTCCCACTTTGATTAGAGTCGTGATCCAGTCCTGCTATATTATTGATACTGGTTGCTTATTACTCAGGCACTTTACTCGTGTGGGTCGCTCCCCTCGAGTGCCACTCCGGAGTGTGCGATATACAGACTTTGAGTCCTCGAGACTCCTATCCCCTATCGGTGTTATGCGTAGGCTGGCATACCCGATTTGGCAGGCACAGCAGGCAGTACCAGTGTTTACTGGTGGTCGGATTGGGTTATTCAGGCAGGCATTTATTTACTGATGCATACATTTAGCTATACTTCTTAGCACGACATTTAGAGGCATACTAGTGGTAGCTTCCTCTTATCAGTATTTCTGTTTTTAGCTTACCACCTCTCTTATTCTTTTTCTTGCCTCTGGTAGACTTAGTGGGTACGTCGGGGTTTGAGGCTTTACCCACAGGGGGAGGCTACTGGTTTCACTAGTGGTTCTCACCCTCCATTGTTGTTTTTCCCCTTTTCCCCCCTTGTTTTGCAGTGTCTGCTACGGGAGTTGCGGATCTTCGGTTGACTGTTCGAGGCGAGGGAGTCGCGAGATAGATCTCTACCAGAGTTGATTTCTACAGTGGGATAGATGTACCAACCCGGAATGTGGGTTTCACTGTACACAGTTGTATTTTATTATTTCGGTTTATCTCCCTTTTTGGATTTATAGATGTTGTATAGGTGGCTTTTACTTGTTTTCAGTTTGTCGGTGGATCAGATTATTGTATCAGTATTTTTTGGGGAGATGGATATTGTTCCTTTATTTTTCAGTTGTACAGTGATTCAGCTTTTTATTATAGCAGTTTTTTTTCAGCTCTGATATCTGTTTAGTTATTAGATGGTACTTTGCAGGTTGGACGCTTCGCCTATGCGGGGTTTCGCATAGGTGGCGGATCTGTTAGCGAGCCCGGGTCGCAGTTTCGACCCCCGGGGTGTGACAGATTAGAGTGGTATCAGAGCCTAGGATGTAGGTCATTATGGACATAGAAACCCTAGGCTTGTGGTTGGACCTTAGGATGACTACGTGAGAGTCGTGACTTACAGCGAGAGTCCTTATTGAGTTTTATACCTCTCCCAAGGGACGGGATGAGTGATTGGCATGTTTATTCTCCTAAGCGATTATGTTGGCTGCAGACAACATAATGTTATGGAATGGGTGGCATGTCTTAGACTTTCGCTGGATTGGGTCGAGTGCTTGTTGTGTGTTCTGTTGTGCGGTTTGTCGCAGTGAGCGGTGTCTCCCTAATGCAGAGTTCTGATCCGGGTGCACCCCATTGCAGCTTGTGGGCCAAGATAGGCAGTTTCGGGCCGGATATCCAGATTGAGGTCAGAGAGCTCCGGACCCAGATGACAGGATTGACAGTGGCAAATCAGCGGCGGAGCGAGCAGCCGAATAGGATGATACAGTTGTTGGAGCAGTGGGCACCTTCGACAGTGCTTTTCGTCGAGACCAACCCCTTTGTAGATCCCTGGGGGCAACGATTCCTATGGCGCCGGTTGGGCGAGCAGCCCTTTTTGGGTCGACTTTTAGTGCTGAGGCACCGAGGCGGGGTGGACAGTGGATAGCAGATGTGCAGTGGGACAACATTAATCGATTGAGTCAGCTTGGTTGTTTGACCTATCCCGACTCGTAGGATTGAGTTTGGAGACTTGGGAGGAAGAGTCGTGGTTGGTGGTGCTGGACAGACTATTAGAGAGCCTTTTATGCTCGAGGGATTTTCGCAGTTGATGAACTGCACGCTCCACGTTATGGGGGACGAGGTGCATGGGATGTGTGTGTGTTGGGTTAGGATCGCGCCAGGATACCTCTTTGGCTCCTTGGTCCCTTTTACTTCAGATTTTGGATGCCCCAATAGGGCATAGCATTGTAGTTCCTTTGGACAGATGGAGGCACTTGGTGCCAGATGATGGAGGGCAGATTAGTGGGCAGAGACCTTTTTGATTCCTTCTTTGGGGTCGAGGACTTCTGAGGCGCCGGAGGTCGGGTGGACCCCGATGGCAGCGTCAGTATCAGTATCAGAGTGGCGCGGCGGAAGCATGATGGGCTGCGATCATTGCCACAGTATGAGGGGAGGCAGAGATGGTGCCTTCTTTGGTGATAGTCAGGATATTTTCAGGCTGATTGAGCGACGACTATTAGCGCTGACAGTTGAATATGTGCAACCTGGCCGGAGGGAGTCCCATGAGTAGGATGTGTCGTTGCAGGTATGATTTCCTTTACAGCCATTTGGGTCAGAATGAGGTGCATGCCTGCACGGACTAAAGGTAGAGTTGCTACTGCGTGCACTTGAGGTATAGATCCTTGTTTAGGATGTGCACGTGGAGGAGATTTGTGGAATATGTCCAGTGCAGTTAGGCCGTGGGTTATACCCGTTGACTAACTGGTCTTGTGGCAGCCCAGGATTTTCGACTCGGTGTATTGGATTAGTTGGTGTGGCATCTTGTACTTTTTTTAAATTGTGGTGGGAGGACTGTGAATTTCTGCAAGTTGGACAGGAGGAGTTGTTTACAGAGGTTGGTAGATTGCACTTGTTGCATCGACAGTGTGCCAATAAGAGTCAGGTAGATGATGAACCAAGGATGTATTGCCCAGTTAGTGACTGTGATAAAGGTGCCTACGGTGGCCCCGGGACTCAAGGGTGTCCTTAGTGCCCACGGGTTCTAGTATATGAGTCCACCTGAGTTGATGAGAATGCCGCCGGGCAAGGAGATTGAAATTGTTATTAACGTGGTTCTAGGAACCGCGTCGATATTGAAGGCACCTTTTTGGATGGCACCAGCACAACTAAGAGCTGATGGTACAGTTATTGATTATGATGGATAACGGGGTTGTTAGACCCGGTGTGTTACCTGATGGAGGAGACGATGGATCTTTCGTCCTGTCAGCAGTGATTGAGTTGTAGTGATGCCCCCACGGTAGTTTTGTCCTGTCAGCAGTGATTGAGTTGTAGTGATGCCCCCACGGTAGTCTTGGATGTGTGTAGATGTTTGGGCCGAAGTACAGCGTAGAGCTTGAGCAATGCTTGCGCAGTAAGTGCCATTACTGGAATGGATGGGATGATTAGGACCAGGGATCGTGCCCCAGAGTGATCCTTTCCATGTTTTGGTTTTAGTCGAGTAACCCAAACCGATGGATGAGATAAGAGAGTGCTGAATTAAGGGTCCCCAGTTGATGTGAAGCAAGGACAGAATGAAGAGCCACAACAGGGATAACTTCAACTCTTAGCTGTTGTCGGTCACTCTCAACTCAGAGTTGTAGTTATTGGTGTTTCTGATATTGGACTCCCTTTGATATGGAATTGCGAGGGGATACTTCGGGTTTCTTGAATGAGTTGGTTTGAGGAGGAGATTTCGAGGGTGTTGTGGATCAGTGGTTACCAGTTATTTCTTCTTTTCCCCGTGACATGTTGGAATCCTTGTCGTTGTCCTTGACTCAGCTGATAGGTGATATGTTTGGTTTTCCTGTCGATGTTTGACTTGCTTCACTTGAGACCAGTGAGTGTCTGGAGTACGTGAGGCGCCGTTGTGGATTATGGCTCGAGAATTGAGGAATGGCACAACTAGGCCATGTCGTACAGGCGGTTGATGTTGTTGTGGAATAATCCCGGGAAGCGAGTGACGCTTTGAGAGCTGGTGACGAGGATGTTGGATATTTGCCCTTTTGATTTGAGACTTCTTTTGAGCTATATTAGTTTCGAGGACGAAACTTTCTTTTAGTGGGGGAGGATGTGAAGACCCGGATCTTCATGGTCATTACAGTGCGATTGACAGCTTGTGGAGGCCTATTTCTGTGAATAGCGTCGATTGTGCGCAAATCGGACACCGGAAATGGACTTAGTGCGAGGAATGGATCAAGATTGCTTAATTGGGAATTTCGTCGAAAAATAGAGGTGGTTTCGCGCAAAACGGACACCGTATTTGGATTCAGCGCGGAAAAACGATCAAAACGGCTATATGGTTGCATTATTTGAAATTTTGGGCGTCGGAATTGGACTCAGCGCGCGAAAACAGCAAAAAGGGGCATTTTTGGAGCAGTTTTGGATGTATTGCTGGCGGTCGGTCCATGAGGGTGCGCGTGCACCAGGCGCAGCGACGGACTGGCTCGCCACGCGTCGGCGCTGGACGGGCGGGCGCGGGCCACTCGGCGCACGCGCGTTGGGCAGCGTGCGCCCACGTGCGCCGCGGGCGCGGTGCGCGTCCCCGCGTAGGGGACACGCGGCGCCGCGCCATTGGCGGGCGCCGCGGATGGCGTGGCGCCATCCGGGCCTTCCGCCCGAAGGCGGGGCGCCCGGATGGGCGCCACGTGCCCCGCCTTGGCGGGGGGCTGGGCCGAGTGCTGGGCTGGCCCAGTACTGTGCGTTGCACAGTGACTTGAAGAGGGATTTTCTTCCTCTTTTCTTCTTTTTCCTCTTCTATTTAAGTTCATATACCACCTCCATCTTCTCTTTTGGATCCTTCCAACCTTGGGGACTTCTACAGAGGAATCTCATGCAACCCTCCTTCATCTTCATCAGCAAAGAGGTGGACAAAAGGGGCTTCATCTCCATCATCTTCTCCTTGAGGCAAGCATCACCATTGTTGCAGTTTGTGAACCTTCCCGTCGTGTTTTAGTGGAAAAATTCCCTGGACTCATCCCTTGAAGTTTTGAGCTCATTTTTGGTTCTACGTTTTCACAAGAGGTAAGGCTACAATTTTTGTATTCAACTCTTCCCCCAGATCTCATGTTTTTACAGAGTTTTAAGGCCATCTTTGGAACCCTTCATTTCAGTCTGGAATCCTAAACAGTCCTCAGTGTTTTGGCCTTTCTGGGCAGTAGGATGGGAATTTTTGGATTATTTTTGTGGGGAAATTTCCAGGACTCGAAGATCTACAATATTGGTATGTATCATTTTCCCCAGATCTGAGTTTATATTAGGGTTTATGCATGATCTTTGGAGCACCTTGCTGCAGTCATGTACAGATGGAACTTGGTGGATAGTTCAAAGTGTTTATGGGTTTTCTCCTTCATCCGAGCACGAAAATTAAACTTCTTTAGCTCAATTTGTATCTACTCTCGACAAGGAATCCAATGGTACCTCTCTTGCAGGATTTGGAGCATGTTTGATTAGGTAACTTTAATGATCTTTTTAAGTGCGATTATATGGTTTACTGCAGTCCCTGTTTTAGTTTTGATTTGAGCAATGCACCTTGGAATGCAGATAACTTTGTGGATATAAGGTCTTTTTCTGAAATTCAAGTTGGTACTTCTTCTTAACCTCAAGGTGAGCAAATTCTCTTTTATGATCTGTGGATGAATCCCTTTGGAACAGCCCCTAATTAAGCTTGGAAATGATAGCAAGTTTATGTTAGCAATTTTGGACAGCATTGTGATTCTTGCTACATTTGAATGTTAGGGGAAATTAAGGGTTGATTTTTGAGGACTTGAAGGTGTTTGTATGAAAGAGGATATCTTTGCTTTACTGCTGGAAACTTTATTTTGAGGTATTTGAGGTTGCACATACTTTTTAATTAACCTTGTTGCACTTGCCGAAATTCTGGAATTTGAATGCGCAGTGTGCATTGTTTCAGTGATTGCGCCTAATCCGTGAGGCGGATTTGGATGATTTTCACGGCATCGGACTCCTGGGAGGATAAGGATTACTCACGCCAAAATTCAGCTAGATCGGGCACCGGATCGTCAAGTTTCAGGTAGGTGGTTGTGCTTTGCCGAAAACAACGATTTACCCACTCGGGCTATTGGTTTTCCCTCGTGGCATAGTTGATGGTGTTCTCTTTTCCTTGGTATAATATGCTTGGATATCCATGCTTAGATTAAGTTAATTGATCCTCATTGTATACATGAGTGAATGAATAGTTTGGTTAATGTTGTATTATTTCATATGAAGTTGATTATAAGTGATTATCCTTAAACCTATGCTATGTGAGGGTAATTGGGAAACTAATCTTCAATCCACACCTTGTGATGAATGGTTGACATAATTATGTGAGGATGATGGTGATAGTCATACATAAATGATTTTGGTTGATTTATGTGAAGGACATGGTTGCTATGTGAGAAGGGTTATTATGACTTTATGTGGATGTTATATGGGCTAAGTGTGAATGGCTACCAAGGGTAAGTGAGGGTGATCTTATTGATGATTCTTGAACCTATGTCATTAGAGGTTATATGTTAAATGATTCTTGACTTATCTACATGAGAATAATTGACCTGGTAGATTTTCCTTCTACATCTTGTGATATTCATCCTAATGATCGATCCTTAGACTATTTTGCGTGAGATTGTGTATTGTGAATGGTCGGCGATTTAGCCTATGTGGAAATGAATGCTGTTGGTGGATTCTATGTGCATCCTATGTGAGATCAATAAAAGTTGTTGAACCATACTCTATTCATTGGGGATAGTGGATTGAATGTCCATATTCAAGTAATGTTAATTGGCCTTTGGCAAGTCTATATGTGAATAGATGTTTCATTTGAGGGCGGTTAGTGGTTTATGTGAGAATAGCTGACTACTTTAATCTTGATCCATCTATGTGAGATTCACTCCTTATGAAAGTAATGATCGTCATTTATCCCCCGATTCATGATAGGTGAAAACCATGTTGGATACCATTCTCTCTTTATTTCCATATGTGGAAGGTGCATACTTATGTACACTTGATGTATGCTATGTTAACATCCAATTCTTTTATGAGATTGATTATGTAATTTGGATAGCATGCTCTAATAAATGTAAGAACACCGACACCTGCTTTCTTTTATCGTCTTGGGACATTTGCATGCTTGTATGGTCATTTAGATAGGCCACATTTTTCTGCTACACTATCATGCTGGACTTGACTTAGGAGAAACCATGTTTCTTGCTTTTCTCCCTTCATACTAGGCCCAGGGTATTTGTAGCTCGTGCGCGAGCAGGTGGTTTTGGGATAGTGTAGACAGACTCTTGGGATCTGGGACAGGCTGGCCTGAGGGCAGGGTATTGCGGCTACCGCGGTCTTTGGGCGGTTGACCGGATGGTGACGTGTGCATCGGATTAGGGATGACAGGTCGGGTTTGATTTGGGGGATTTGTGGGATATTGCGGCGACCGCGGACTTTGGGCGGCCGACCGGGTATTTACAGCTACATCAGATTGGGAGATCGGGCTTTATGTAGTGGATGGGGTTTTCCCACTTTGATTAGAGTCGTGATCCAGTCCTGCTATATTTGTGATGATCCGGACTCCCGCGGGAACTGTACAACATTAAACAGTGACTGCGGGGAGCTTGTACACTGCATCGGAGCTTATAGAATTGAAATTGGATATTTAAAATAGACTTGGCGCGAAAATCGGAGCAAACGGGAATTTCCGGGAGCTTTCGGCAAAATTTCGGATGAGAATTTGGCAAAACGGACGGCGAAATCGGACTCAGCACGCGAAAACGGTCGAAACGGTATATTCGCTTATTTTTTTTGGCACCTGGTTACTGTTCACGCCGGAACAGTAACTCCGGCCGCCGGAATTACTGTTCCGGCGACCGGCGAGCGGCGGCGGGCGGCGGCGCACGGCGGCGGGCAGCGGCGCAGCGGCGGGGCAGCGGCGGAGCGCGGGGGAGAGCGGCGCGGGCAGGCGCGGGCAGGCGCGGGCAGGCGCGGGCAGGGGGTGCTGGTGCGCGGTCCACAGGCATGGCGTGCACCGGGAGCACCGAACTTTGCCCTTGCCACGTGGCAAGCTGTGATTGGCTGGCCGGCTTCTAGAAGGCACGTGGGAATGTGACACGTGGCGCTTCCCTATTGGCCGACATCCTCCGGAAGACCCGGAGCGCGGACCGAGCACATGGACCACGTGGCCACGTGGCAGAATCTGGGTGGTCCTTGCACCGGCTGTTTCCTGTTTGGTAGACGCGTGGCGCGTTTTGGTTGGTCCAATCCGGTGTTTCCTGTTCGGACCGGATCCCGTGTGGGAATATTCCCTTTTGGCCCACTATATAAGAGATCCCCCACCCCCTCTCCTTGCACCTCGTTTTGCGTGCCATAGAGGGAGAATCAGAGAAAGTGTTCTCTACGAAAGTTTTTCCTCTCTCTCTCCTCTCTCTCTCTCTAAAATCTCAGAATTTTAGGATTTACAGATAGTGAGTTATCTGCGACGCGGCGCACTGCGACGGTTTTCTTTTTCGGCCCATTTCCCGTCGCAGTTCCGTCGAAAATTCACTGCGGGCTAACCAGGTGGAATTTTTGGACGATTTTTGCGGCAGCGCGACCATAAGAGGTAGGGCTTCGATTTCCGTGTTGATCATTTTGCTTCGTTTCGCACTTTTGGCACGTTTCCGGAATCCTCTTTGACCCCCCTTTTTACTGTGGTAATTTTTGGACAGCACCGACTTCTCCGATTTTTATCTTGGCGTAGGAGCATCAGATCAAGGCGTTCAAAGAGTCGATTTTGATCTACTCTTCGCGAGGAACGCAACCGTGATTTTTCTGGGATTTTAGGAGCTCATTTTAGAGGTGAAAAACTCCTCTTTTCCCGTGCTGTCTGAAAAACAGCAAATAATGTACTTTTTGAGATTTGTATTTATACCGGGAGCGTTGTTTTGCAGGATTTGAGGACTGTGGACACCCAGGAGACTACCTGGGGTGTGGTTTGAGCTGCTCGAGGTGGGCGGTTGTTGCTTACCTCATTTTTGACAAGCTCACTGGGATTACTAGAAATCCCCTAAAATATGACAATTAATGAGAACAATTGGGACAAAGTAACATGATTAATGATGAGAACCATTGGGACTACTAACAGGACTACTAACAGGACTACTAACAGGACAACTAACAGGACAATTAATGAGAACCATTGGGACAAATTAATATGACAAATGACAAGGACCGCTGGGACAAACTCCCCTAAAATTTAATATAACCCCACAAATATATGATGACTTATATTGGGACACTGTGATTGAGACAAAGGCTATGATCTCGCATGCAAATGACTTTTATTCAGTAAATCAATTGTTTTTAAACCTTTGACACTATTTTACAACTTTTAAAAATAAAGACAGTTGCATGCATGCCCGGACATCAGGTAAGGCCACTATTCATTGCTACACTATCATATTGGGATTTGAACATGTTTCATTGTTGTCCTTTGCATTCAGATGTTGTTGCTCAAGTGTGAGCAGGGGTTTGGGATAGTGTAGCCAAGGTTGTGCTAGATTGTGGACTTGTGGGGTATTGCGGTGACCGCGGACAGTAGGCGGTCGACCAGATGTTTATCCTTGCATCAGATAGGGGTTGAGTTTGGTTTATTTTGCATTAGCTGGGGATTGGGTTTCCTCTAGTGGATGATGTTTCCCACTTATTGAGCACTATGGCATTAGATCAGGCTTTTCTTTAGTGGATGGCTTTTTCCACTTTGATCATAGTCATGATCCAGTCCTGCTTTTGATACTTATCATACCGGCGCGGTTATTGCCCGGTGGTGCTTTACTCGTGTGGGTCGCTCCCCTCGAGTTCCACTCTAGAGGCTGGGGCCAGACAGTTATTGACAGTTTTGCTATCACGTCGGCGCGGATTTTTGCCCGATGATGAGAGCGGAGCAGGCAGTACCGATCGTGGATCAGATGACGGATTGGGTTATTTTGGACAGTTCTGTTTACTGATGCATGCATACAGTTTTGATAGCCAGTACCGCAGTAGAGGCATAGTAGTGGTAGTTTTACTGTTTCAGTACCTTACTTATCTTACCACTTCCCCTTTTCCCTTTTGCCTCTAGTAGTCCTAGTGGGTGCGTCAGAGTTGAGGTTTTTACCCACTAGGGGAGGCTATTGGTTTATCTGGTAGTTCTCACCCCCATTGTTATTTTCTGTTTCTTTCTTCTCCTTTATTTTGCAGAGTCATCTGCGGGAGCTGCTAGGCCATCGGCAGCTGATCGAGGTAAGGGGATCGCTGAATAGATAGATCTCCTGTGAGGCTGAGAGCTATTAGACAGATATTGTACCCTCCACTCAGACTGTGATATTCTCCTTTCATTTTGGGTCTGGCGTTAGCCAGCTGGTTGTACTATTTTGGTTGCTGGGAGATTATTGTACTTATTACTGATGTATTTGTAGTCCCAGTCTGAGATACTATGTGGTTCTTCTATTTCAGCTCTGTATTATGCTCTTTTATTGTTAGATTATATCTGAGCAGGTTACCAGCGCTTCGTGTACGCGGAAAATTCCGTGTGCACGGCGGATCTGTAGACGAGCCCGGGTTCCGGGGCGTGACAGATTAAGTTGGTATCAGAGCTTAGGGATAGGTCAGTCGGGACTTAGGAAACCCTAGGCTTTTGGCAGACCCTAGGATGATAGGGCGTGAGAGACGTGCTGTTCTTAGGCGAAAGTTGGTGGTTGGGTTATTTGACTCATCCAATAAAGGAAGAGGGATCGACATAGCCTACTTCTGGTAGACTGTTATGTTGGCTGCAGACAACATAAAGTCACAGAAATAGGAGAATGTCTTTAACTTTCGCTGGATTGGGTCGTGTGGGGTGATGATACTGAGTGTGGTTTCTTGTGGTAGGATGCCTCCGCAACGTAGAATGTTGACGCGTTCGCAGCCTTCTTCCTCTGAGCCCGAGCCGGAGGAGTCCGAGCAGGGCCAGCAGAGTGAGGTGCAAGAACTACAGGCTCAGATAGCCCAGATGTCAGAGGCTATTCGGCGTCAGGAGGAGGCTATGGGTCGACTGACACAGATGTTAGAGCAGAGGGCGCAGCCTGTTGTTGCACCCCCAGAGAGTTCTCCCGTACCACCATCCCCTGCTGTGGCTTCCCCAGTTGGACCGGTGACCCCGGCATCCCCTGTTGCTCAGGGAGCAATCCGGCCATTGACTCCTGCAGAAGAGCAGGAGTTTGCTGACAAACTTACTCAGTTCTGTAAGCGGGGACCGCCCAGGTTTTCAGGGCGGGATACTAAGCCTTGGGAGATTGGGACTTGGCTTTCGTCAATGGAGAAGTTATTCCGGGACTTCTTCATAGACCAGAAGTACAGGGTACATATGGCTGTACACTGTTTAGACGGGGATGCTGATGCATGGTGGCGTCGGGTGGAGCCCCTGGAGTTTCGGATCACTCGACAGCTACCCTGGGCAGAGTTTAAGAAGATGATTCTGGATACGTACTTTTCCACAAGTGTGAAGAAAAAGCTAGAAGATGATTTGAAGAATCTTCAGCAAGGCGACCGGACAGCATTGGACTACTTTCAGGAGTTCAGGCGGTTGCTCAACTGCGTACCCTATGTCGCCAGGGACGGACCGCACCAGGTGGAGCTCTTTGAGTCGGGCCTGCGCCCAGAAACCTATACTTTGGTGCACGCTCAGCGGCTGCAGACCTTGGAGGAGGCAGCAGAGCATGCACAGTGGGTTGAAAGGGGAGACCACGTCATTGCCAGACGTGGGGGCTTGGTCGCTCAGAGTTCTGACAAAAAGCGTCCAGCACAGCACGACGAGGGACAGGCCAGTTCCTGGAGGCCGCCCCGACCGCCACCGCCTCAGTTCACGGGCCGTGGACGTTCGGAGCAGCGAGGGCCTGGTGGATCCCAGAGACCCCCGCAACATCAGCAGCAGCAGCAGTCGGGACAGCCACGGCTTCGCGATAGAGACAGATGTATATTCTGTGGAGGACCTCATTTGTCACACACCTGTGATCAGAGGTGGGGTCGTTGTTATAAATGTGGACAGTCAGGCCATGTTCGAGCTTCATGCCCCTTTTCGACCCCAGCAGCATCTTCTTCAGTTTCGGCTCCCTTCGTATCTCAGCAACGGTCGTCAGCTCAACGGCCTTATGCTCCAGTGAGCGGATCCCCATCTTTTTACCCTGCTGATCACCCGCCACCAGCTCAGAGCGGTCGGGTTTATGCCGCTCAGGTGGAGGACTTTGCAGCAGCCGACCATGTGGTGGCAGGTATTATTAATTATTTTGCTTTTTGGCATTAGATTTTGCATTGTATTGCACTTGAGCATGCTAGATATGCGTTAGGAGTACATTTACTTCATTGCATGGGTTAGGGGTAGGACGGTCACCTTATGCACGGGAGGTACGTATTCCCGATCTTTTAGCGCATGGAGGTGTGTCGTTGGTCCTGACCGGTGCAGATGAGTCCTGGATTATGCCAGTAGACCTGATGGTCATGACTCAGCTGCGGGACTTGATCATGGTACATAGATAAACTGGCTGGCTCAGTATCCCTTTTCGCGGCGGTTGATTGTGCTGCGAGGACGATCTTTTGGGGAGCCAGGCCAGGAGAGGTCTGTGTGCCGGGGTTGCCGCAGGGCTTTCTTTGCCTCTGAAGTTTTGACTTCGCTAGCGAGGCGGATGTTTCGCTTTGGGTGCGGAACTGTTTTTGGCTAGCATAGTTTGGGGCCTACGGGGCGCCGGTGCTTTTTGAGATGTAGGAAGTAGGTTCACTTCGGCATTGTAAGGGATTACCGGGAATTAGATAAAGTGATCATTTGGGGGATTTTTAGGAACCTCAGGAGTACAGAGGTACTCGGATCGAGCATTTGTGCCCGTGGACATGAGGATTGGATTACCAGGTGCCCTGGGAGGAGCGGATGCATTTGCTGGTATAGACTACTTAGTCACTTGAGCGGTTAGTCCTGCTGTACTTAATGAGGTGGTGCGGTTATCTAAGTGCCCGCCTCTATTTTGTATCCGTTAGAGACCTGAGATTTGAGCCTTGGGGACTCAACTCAGGTTTAGTACGGCTTTTCCTCCGCAGACTGATGGGCAGTCAGAGCGGATTATGCAGATCTTGGAGGGTATGCTAAGAGCATACATCTTGGATTTCGGCGGAGGGTGGATTCGACACTTACCCTCGGCTGAGCTCGCGTACAACAATAGCTTTCAAGCGAGCATTCAGATGGCTCGTTTGAAGCGTTGTATGGACGCAAGTGTCGATCACCACTTTATTGGAGTGATGTGGGCGAGAGGCGGACCTTGGGACCAGACGTATTGCTAGAGGCAGAGGAGAAGATCCGAGCGAGTCGGATGTATCTTCAGACCGCCCAAAGCCGGCAGAGGAGCTATGCCGATGTTCGGCAACGAGACTTGGAATTTCAAGTTGGAGATCATGTAAGTCTCGCCGTCCAAAGAAATCAGGAGATTCGGCATTCGTGGGAAACTTAGCCCCCGATATATTAGACCCATTGAGGTATTGGAGCGTATCGGGCCGTTCCTTAGGTGAAAATCCAACGGGGCAATCATAACGAGCGCAAGACTACTTGGGAGCTCGAGTCGGAGATGAGGGATGCTCACCCCTACCTATGTGAGACTTTGGACTAAGGAGTATTGTTTAGTCTCGTTTCGAGGACGAAACTCTTTTTAGTGGGGGAGGATGTGATGATCCGGACTCCCGCGGGAACTGTACAACATTAAATAGTGACTGCGGGGAGCTTGTACAGTGCATCGGAGCTTGTAGAATTGAAACTGGATATTTAAAATAGACTTGGCGCGAAAATCGGAGCAAACGGGAATTTCCGGGAGCTTTCGGCAAAATTTCGGATGAGAATTTGGCGAAACGGACGGCGTATTTGGACTCAGCGCGCGAAAACGGTCGAAACGGTATATTCGCTTATTTTTTTTGGCACCTGGTTACTGTTCACCCGGAACAGTAACTCCGGCCGCCGGAATTACTGTTCCGGCGACCGGCGAGCGGCGGCGGGCGGCGGCGCACGGCGGCGGGCAGCGGCGCAGCGCGGCGGGGCAGCGGCGGAGCGCGGCGGGCGAGAGCGGCGCGGGCAGGCGCGGGCAGGCGCGGGCAGGGGGGCTGGTGCGCGGTCCACGGCATGGCGTGCACCGGGAGCACCGAACTTTCCCTTGCCACGTGGCAGCTGTGATTGGCTGGCCGGCTTCTAGAAGGCACGTGGGAATGTGACACGTGGCGCTTCCCTATTGGCCGACATCCTCCGGAAGACCCGGAGCGCGGACCGAGCACATGGACCACGTGGCCACGTGGCAGAATCTGGGTGGTCCTTGCACCGGCTGTTTCCTGTTTGGTAGACGCGTGGCGCGTTTTGGTTGGCCCATTCGGTGTTTCCTGTTCGGATCCGGATCCCGTGTGGGAATATTCCCTTTTGGCCCACTATATAAGAGATCCCCCACCCCCTCTCTTTGCACCTCGTTTTGCGTGCCATAGAGAGAGAATCAGAGAAAGTGTTCTCTACGAAAGTTTTTCCTCTCTCTCTCCTCTCTCTCTCTCTAAAATCTCAGAATTTTAGGAGTTACAGATAGTGAGTTATCTGCGACGCGGCGCACTGCGACGATTTTCTTTTTAGGCCCATTTCCCGTCGCAGTTCCGTCGAAAATTCACTGCGGGCTAACCAGGTGGAATTTTTGGACGATTTTTGCGGCAGCGCGACCGTAAGAGGTAGGGCTTCGATTTCCGTGTTGATCATTTTGCTCCGTTTCGTACTTTTGGCACGTTTCCCGAGTCCTCTTTGACCCCCCTTTTTACTGTGGTAATTTTTGGACAGCACCGACTTCTCCGATTTTTATCTTGGCGTAGGAGCATCAGATCGAGGCGTTCAAAGAGTCGATTTTGATCTACTCTTCGCGAGGAACGCAACCGTGATTTTTCTGGGATTTTAGGAGCTCATTTTAGAGGTGAAAAATTCCTCTTTTCCCGTGCTGTCTGAAAAACAGCAAATAATGTACTTTTTGGGATTTGTATTTATACCGGGAGCGTTGATTTGCAGGATTTGAGGACTGTGGACAACCAGGAGACTACCTGGGGTGTGGTTTGAGCTGCTCGAGGTGGGCGGTTGTTGCTTACCTCATTTTTGACAAGCTCACTGGGATTACTAGAAATCCCCTAAAATATGACAATTAATGAGAACCATTGGGACAAACTAACATGACAATTAATGAGAACCATTGGGACTAACTAACAGGACTACTAACAGGACTACTAACAGGACAACTAACAGGACAATTAATGAGAACCATTGGGACAAATTAATATGACAAATGACAAGGACCGCTGGGACAAACTCCCCTAAAATTTAATATAACCCCACAAATATATGATGACTTATATTGGGACACTGTGATTGAGACAAAGGCTATGATCTCGCATGCAAATGACTTTTATTCAGTAAATCAATTGTTTTAAACCTTTGACACTATTTTACAACTTTTAAAAATAAAGACAGTTGCATGCATGCCCGGACATCAGGTAAGGCCACTATTCATTGCTACACTATCATATTGGGATTTGAACATGTTTCATTGTTGTCCTTTGCATTCAGATGTTGTTGCTCAAGTGTGAGCAGGGGTTTGGGATAGTGTAGCCAAGGTTGTGCTAGATTGTGGACTTGTGGGGTATTGCGGTGACCGCGGACAGTAGGCGGTCGACCAGATGTTTATCCTTGCATCAGATAGGGGTTGAGTTTGGTTTATTTTGCATTAGCTGGGGATTGGGTTTCCTCTAGTGGATGATGTTTCCCACTTATTGAGCACTATGGCATTAGATCAGGCTTTTCTTTAGTGGATGGCTTTTTCCACTTTGATCATAGTCATGATCCAGTCCTGCTTTTGATACTTATCATACCGGCGCGGTTATTGCCCGGTGGTGCTTTACTCGTGTGGGTCGCTCCCCTCGAGTTCCACTCTAGAGGCTGGGGCCAGACAGTTATTGACAGTTTTGCTATCACGTCGGCGCGGATTTTTGCCCGATGATGAGAGCGGAGCAGGCAGTACCGATCGTGGATCAGATGACGGATTGGGTTATTTTGGACAGTTCTGTTTACTGATGCATGCATACAGTTTTGATAGCCAGTACCGCAGTAGAGGCATAGTAGTGGTAGTTTTACTGTTTCAGTACCTTACTTATCTTACCACTTCCCCTTTTCCCTTTTGCCTCTAGTAGTCCTAGTGGGTGCGTCAGAGTTGAGGTTTTTACCCACTAGGGGAGGCTATTGGTTTATCTGGTAGTTCTCACCCCCATTGTTATTTTCTGTTTCTTTCTTCTCCTTTATTTTGCAGAGTCTCTGCGGGAGCTGCTAGGCCATCGGCAGCTGATCGAGGTAAGGGGATCGCTGAATAGATAGATCTCCTGTGAGGCTGAGAGCTATTAGACAGATATTGTACCCTCCACTCAGACTGTGATATTCTCCTTTCATTTTGGGTCTGGCGTTAGCCAGCTGGTTGTACTATTTTGGTGAGCTGGGAGATTATTGTACTTATTACAGATGTATTTGTAGTCCCAGTCTGAGATACTATGTGGTTCTTCTATTTCAGCTCTGTATTATGCTCTTTTATTGTTAGATTATATCTGAGCAGGTTACCAGCGCTTCGTGTACGCGGAAAATTCCGTGTGCACGGCGGATCTGTAGACGAGCCCGGGTTCCGGGGCGTGACAGATTAAGTTGGTATCAGAGCTTAGGGATAGGTCAGTTGGGACTTAGGAAACCCTAGGCTTTTGGCAGACCCTAGGATGATAGGGCGTGAGAGACGTGCTGTTCTTAGGCGAAAGTGGTGGTTGGGTTATTTGACTCTTCCAATAAAGGAAGAGGGATCGACATAGCCTACTTCTGGTAGACTGTTATGTTGGCTGCAGACAACATAAAGTCACAGAAATAGGAGAATGTCTTTAACTTTCGCTGGATTGGGTCGTGTGGGGTGATGATACTGAGTGTGGTTTCTTGTGGTAGGATGCCTCCGCAACGTAGAATGTTGACGCGTTCGCAGCCTTCTTCCTCTGAGCCCGAGCCGGAGGAGTCCGAGCAGGGCCAGCAGAGTGAGGTGCAAGAACTACAGGCTCAGATAGCCCAGATGTCAGAGGCTATTCGGCGTCAGGAGGAGGCTATGGGTCGACTGACACAGATGTTAGAGCAGAGGGCGCAGCCTGTTGTAGCACCCCCTGAGAGTTCTCCCGTACCTTCCTCCCCTGCTGTGGCTCCCCCAGTTGGACCGGTGACCCGGCATCCCCTGTTGCTCAGGGAGCAATCCGGCCATTGACTCCTGCAGAAGAGCAGGAGTTTGCTGACAAACTTACTCAGTTCTGTAAGCGGGGACCGCCCAGGTTTTCAGGGCGGGATACTAAGCCTTGGGAGATTGGGACTTGGCTTTCGTCAATGGAGAAGTTATTCCGGGACTTCTTCATAGACCAGAAGTACAGGGTACATATGGCTGTACACTGTTTAGACGGGGATGCTGATGCATGGTGGCGTCGGGTGGAGCCCCTGGAGTTTCAGATCACTCGACAGCTACCCTGGGCAGAGTTTAAGAAGATGATTCTGGATACGTACTTTTCCACAAGTGTGAAGAAAAAGCTAGAAGATGATTTGAAGAATCTTCAGCAAGGCGACCGGACAGCATTGGACTACTTTCAGGAGTTCAGGCGGTTGCTCAACTGCGTACCCTATGTCGCCAGGGACGGACCGCACCAGGTGGAGCTCTTTGAGTCGGGCCTGCGCCCAGAAACCTATACTTTGGTGCACGCTCAGCGGCTGCAGACCTTGGAGGAGGCAGCAGAGCATGCACAGTGGGTTGAAAGGGGAGACCACGTCATTGCCAGACGTGGGGGCTTGGTCGCTCAGAATTCTGACAAAAAGCGTCCAGCACAGCACGGCGAGGGACAGGCCAGTTCCTGGAGGCCGCCCCGACCGCCACGCCTCAGTTCACGGGCCGTGACGTTCGGAGCAGCGAGGGCCTGGTGGATCCCAGAGACCCCCGCAACATCAGCAGCAGCAGCAGTCGGGACAGCCACGGCTTCGCGATAGAGATAGATGTATATTCTGTGGAGGACCTCATTTGTCACACACCTGTGATCAGAGGTGGGGTCGTTGTTATAAATGTGGACAGTCAGGCCATGTGTGATGACCTGGATCTCCGCAGAGCTGTTGCGGTGCTTTGAGGTGGCTACTGGAGGTCTACGCAGTGTGCGGGAGGTATTTGGGGCTTTTACAGGGTGACCAGCAGCTTCTGGAGGCCTACGGGGCATGTCGGCGGTGTTCGGGCGCCAATTTGGACACAAGTGTTGGACTCCGGGCTTCAAGTGGATCACGTGGGTGATCGGGGGACCCCATCGGTTGTTTAGAGGTGTTTGCGCGCAAAACGGATATTGAGATTGGGCTCGGCGCGAGATTTGGACTAAGAATACTTTTCCGGGGGCTTTCGGCAATTTTTAGAGTGAGAATTTGGCGAAACGGACGTCAAAATCGGATTCAGCGCGCGAAAACGCTTCAGACGGAGTATTTACTTGCATTTTTGGGCTCGGGTTACTGTTCACCGCCGGAACAGTAACTCCGGCGATCGCCGGCGGCGGCGGCGGCGGCGGGCAGCGCCGGCAAGCGGCGGCGCGGCCTCGGGCAGGCGGAGCAGCGGCGGCAGGCGGCGCGGGCAGGGCGCGGGCAGCGCGCGGGTGAGCGGGCAGGCGGCCGGTCCACGCGGCGGGCGTGCACCAGGCGGAGGACACGTGGCATCACCCCATTGGCGGGCTCACAGGCGTTGGTCCACGGAGTATTCAAGTTGGCTTTGGTTCACGGTGCACCAGGGTGGACACGTGGCAGGCTTTGGTTGGTTCGGTGTTCGGAGGTTCGTGCACCGGGTGCACCGGTCAGAGGCAGGACACGTGGCACAATACTATTGGACGGTCAACTGTGCGGGCAGTGGGGGCAGCGGCCGCAGACTGTGCGGGCAGGCGCGGCGGTACGACGGTCGGGGACGCGTGTCGACCCCCGGAGGTGGCCACGCGGCGTCGCAGGAGTGGTGGGTGCGGCTGTTGCCTGTTCGGTGGACGCGTGGCAGCCTCTGGGGCGGGTCGGACAGTCTGTTGGATCCCGTCCGACGGGGCTTTGTGGGCCGGGCCGCACTGTGCGCGCCCGAAAGTTCGGGCCGGGCCGCACTGTGCGCGCCCGGAAATTTCCGGGCGCCCGAAAGATGGGACCCATTGGTCATTTCTTCAAAAGATTTTTTGGACTGGCTTATTTAAGCAACCCGAAGCCCATTCACCTTGCTTTTTCCACCATTTCCGAGCCTCTTCTCACCATGGTGTCTTCAGCAAAGTTGTTCCCCTTCGAGTTCTCCATCTCCTGGTGAAGTTTGAGGATCTGTGGTGGCACGCACTTCGAGATTTGGATTTTTCGGCGCGGCGCGACGTTGCATCCCTGGATTCTTCTTCGGCGCAGCGACAGTGTTTTAGCTCTCCCGAGCTAACCAGGCAGTATTTTTCAGCGATTCTTGCGCCATCGTCTTCGTAACAGGTAGGGCTACATTTCTTATTTCTACGGGTTTTCCCTCATTCCGAGGTTTTCCTGGGTTTTTCGGACCATCTTGTAACCCCATTTTCTGGGGTGGAGTTTTGGACAGCGCTGGATTGTTTTGGTGATATCTCCGCAACCGGACATCGGATTGAGGCGATTCAAAAGGGGATTTGCATCTACGCATCACAAGGAATCTCTCTGAATTTTTGTGGAACTTTGTGGAATTTCCCTGATGGTGAGAACCCCCTTTTTACAGTATCTTCAGATTCAGTTTTTGTGATCGATTTGCTTTGGGGTGCCCCTCTTGTCGATTTTCGTTCTCAGCACAGGAAAATCGTGGGAAAACGTGCAGGTACTCGTTTCGACCGGTTCGTCGCGTAGATCGTGATAGCATTTTTCTGGGAATTTATTGGGCACGTTTCGCAGGTAAAAATGGCTGAACAGTAAATCTGATTTTGGGGACAGATTTGGATTAAACTTGATTAGTAAATTTGTGTGTGTTCTTTGGGACTTTTGGCGCAGTATTTCGGGGACGGTTGAGGATCGAGCGCGGACTTCGCCGCCGGGACTTGGATTTAGCGCTCGAGGTGGGTACCGTTGTTTACCTCCTACTTGTGATGTCCCCACTAGGCCTATTTGAGTTGCTTCTTTATTATCTTGCTAATGAACCGGTACAAGTGAAAATGGCATGTTGATTGAGAATTGGGCTTATAACTAGAGGTTGTGACTTCAAAAGGACTAAGTGCTGACTAATGGTTAATTCTTGTAATTAATATGCCGCTTAAAACCTTGGGAAGAGCTTTCTTAAAATGGATATGGGATAACTTGGCAAATGAAAGTTTAACTAGTGGCATACCTCTCTATTGGGAAAGATAATAATATTTAAACCCTGTTTTTAAATAAAGGACTTTGCATGCTTGTATGGACATTTAGTTAGGCCACCTTTTTCTGCTACACTATCATGATGGCATTGACTTAGGAGAAACCATGCTTTTTCCTCTTCTTTTATCTACATTTGGGGGATAGTGCGCTCGGGTGCGAGCAGGGGCTGGGATAGTGTAGTCAGACAGTTGTGGGTCTTGGGACAGGCAGGCTGTGAGGGCAGGGCATTGCGGCAACC
This sequence comes from Tillandsia fasciculata, assembly GCA_029168755.2. Lineage (NCBI taxonomy): Eukaryota > Viridiplantae > Streptophyta > Magnoliopsida > Poales > Bromeliaceae > Tillandsia > Tillandsia fasciculata. The sequence continues at coordinate 118,726 of JAQOTM010000571.1, read as the reverse complement.
GCGGACAGTAGGCGGTTGACCGGATAGTGATTGCTGCTTATGCATCAGATTGGGTATCAGGTCTCTAGTAGGTGGAGTTTTCCACTATTTGCCTATCTTGCATCATCATCGAGATCGGGTCTCCTTTTAGTGGACGGGTTTTCCCACTTTGATCAGAGTCATGATCCAGTTCTGCTGACTTGATACCTATTACTGAGGCACTATGCTCGTGTGGGTCGCTCCCCTCGAGTGCCACTCCGGAGTGTGTATTTTGTGACCGTGCCGGTCAGGAGCCGGTCTGTTGCCTTGGGGCGGGACCAGGCCGGTCAGGAGCCGGTCTGTCGCCCTCGGGATGGGACCGTGCCGGTCAGGAGCCGGTCCGCATCCCTAGCTGAGTTGGGACTTAGTAGGCATAGTGGGCAGTACCGGTGTTCGCCGGTGACTAGGTTGGGCTACCCAGGCAGGCATTCTTATTCTGATGCATACAGTTGGCCATACTCTTAGCTGAGCACCTTAGAGGCATATAGTGGTAGCTTCTTACATCATCGACAGTTTTATTTACAGCTTACCACCTTTGTTCATCTTTTTTCGCCTCTTGTAGTCCTAGTGGGCACACTTGAGTTGAGGTCTACCCACTAGGGGGAGGCTGCTGTTTACAGTAGTTCTCACCCCCACTGCTTTCTCTTTTCTCTTCCCCTTTGTTTCTTTTGCAGTGTCTTCTGCGGGTGCTGCTGAGTTTTCAGCGACGGGTCGAGGAGAGAGGACGGCCGAGTAGATAGACTTCGAGGCAGGTTGAGCGTGTTAGCTGGACTGTTGGTGTACCCGTGTTTCCTCAGACGGTTGTACTTTTACTTTGGGACTGGCTTTTGCCAGCAGGTTGTATTTATTATTTTTGGTGAGCTGGGAGAGACAGATGTATCATTTAGACAGATGTATTGTATTTTATTTCCAGCTTCAGTCTGAGATGTATTAGTTTTAGTTCAGCTCTGTTTTTATTGCTCTTTTATTATATCTCTTATATATCTGAGCAGGTTTGGCGCTTCGTGTACGCGGGAAATACCGTGTGCACGGCGGATCTGTAGACGGGCCCGGGTTCTGGTTTACACCCGGGGCGTGACAGATTAAGTTGGTATCAGAGCTTAGGGATAGGTCAGTTGGGACTTAGGAAACCCTAGGCTTTCGGGCGGACCCTAGGATGTTAGGGCGTGAGAGGCGTGACTTTTAGCGAAAGTCGGTGATTTGGTTTTGACTCTTCCAGTGAGTGAAGAGGGATCGGCATACCCTATTTTTGTGGGACAGTTATGTTGGCTGCAGACAACATAACGTTACAAAAATAGGGGGATGCCTTTGACTTTCGCTAGATTGGGTCGAGTGTTTGGGGTGTGCTGATTTGCGGTTTGTCGTGGCGAGCGGTGTCTCCCCGACGTTGGGCCTTGACCCGGGCGCACATTGGTGCAGCAGTTGGGTCTGAGCTGGTTGTTTCAGGCCGGATACCGGATTTGAGTCAGAGGACTCGGGACTCAGATGACAGGATTGTCAGAGGCATAGCAGCGGCAGAGTGAGCGGGCATCTGGTTTTTAGCGACACAGTTGTCGGAGCAGCGGGCAGCCCGACGGTGCTTCTTTCTGAGACCACCCGGTTGCAGTATCCTCAGGGGCGAGGATTTCTGTAGTACTGAGGGAGTGAGTAGCCCCTCCGTGCCAATGGTTAGTGCCGAGGCGCCGAGGCAGGGTGGATAGTTGACAGCTGATGAGTTATGGGACACCATTGATCAGTTGAGCCAGTTTCGGCAGATAAACCACCCCGATTCATAGGATTAAGTTTGGAGCCTCTTGGGGTAGAATCGTGGTTGGTGGTGATGGAAAGACTGCTTGAGAGCCTCTTGGTGTCAAAAGGATTTACGCAGTTATCGAACTGCGCGCTCTATGATTTGGGGGACAAGGCGCATAGGATATGCTTGACTGTGAGTGGATTGCATCAGGATACCTTTCAGGTTATTTGATTCCCCGTTTGGGTTTTGGATGCCTCGACGGAGTAGGCATTGTGTATGGAGCGTAGCGTTGCACTTCCTTTGGATAGGGGTCTGCCGCCAGAGGCGAGTCTGGGATAGAGGCGCTTGGCGCTAGGTGTTGGAGGACAGGTCGGCCGGCAGAGACATTTCTCGTTTTCATTCCAGGACGGTGGATATTCTTGTGGATGGATTATGTAAGGCTTACCCGAGGGGGATGTTACCCTTGGTGATTGATAACATGCATGTTTGGGGCACAACATATGTGATTGAGGGGTGAGCTTAGTAAGGATAATTATATAAGGAATTGCATGAATCAAGTGTGCTTGGTCGTACGACGATGATATCCAGGTGGATTTCTGAGACGTCAGAGGATGGGTGGACCCCGACGACAGCATCAGCTTTTATCAGAGCGGCGCAGCGGTAGCGGGGATTAGCTGTCTGCGAGAGACCACATTCGTCGCCTCAGTGTGAGCAGGGACGGAGGTCGAGCTCCCTTTGTGATTGGTCTAGATATGTTTGGCAGGCTGAGCGACGACCACTTGCATCGAGAGGATGAATTTGTGCCGCCCGGTTGGAGGGCGCCACGGTAGTGGATTGGGTTGTCGCAGGTGTGATTTCGTCACAGCAGTCAGTGTTAGACATGTTGTCGTCCGGCATGGACTCGAGGCAGAGTTGTGGCCCCGCGCACTAGAGGTACAGGTTACTGTTGGTATAGTGCAGGTGGGGAAGGCTTGTGGATCATGCCCAGTGCAGTAGAGGCCGTGAGTTGTGCAGGCAGACTTGTTGCTATTTGTGGCCGTCCGGTGTTTAGACCCAGTGTTTGGGACAGGTTGGCATAGTGCCACAGGATGTTTGACTGCTGAGAGAAAGGACCTTGTTTCTACAAGGCAGACAATGGAGGGCTCGTTTGTTATGACTGCTTGGGTACTCAGGTTACAGCGATAGTGTGAGAGGTGCCTACGGTGGCACCGGGACGTAAAAGGATATTCCTGTTGCTCGTGAGGTCCCGGGTGTGATTCCACCTGAGCTGATGATGATGCCGCCGGTTAGGGAAATTGTGATTTCGATTGACGTGGTTCTGGGAACCACGCCTACCTCGATAGCACCTCGTATATATCGTTTGTAGATGCTGTGGCAAGGTCTGTGAGGATAAAGTTTTATGCTAAATGGTTTTGGTACAAGTTTAGCTTTGAGAGCACATCTTCCTGGATTATGTATTTAGCCGCAGGGGCGGCGGTGGGAGTCCGGTCAAAATAGATGCTGATTGAGATGGGTCGAGATCGACAGTTACTATTGAGGTGAGGAGCTTTTGGACCGGATGGTGCCAGCGGAGTTTGACGAGCGGATGGTAAGATTGGTACCAGCGCCGATTTTAGTTTGGCCAGCGAAGGAAGATGGACCTGCGAGTGATAGTGATACCTCCCATAGTGGCTATGGAGCTACCATTGGTTGATGAGCATCCAGGATCACCCCGACCGGGCCACTGTGGTGGCGGATACCTAAAGCAGAAGAGCTAAATTGGGAGTTAAGTTTGTTGGTCCCATAGCTGGCGCTGCGTGGGACCATGGTGGTATACAGGGTTTGAGATCGTGTCCCAGGGGATTCCTTTTGAGGATAGGCTGCGGCTGAGCAATCTACTCGTGTGGTCTGGTTATGACAGTGACCGGGTGAGGACCCCTGCTTGTTAGGGCCCCTTTCTTGTGCGGGTGCCTGTGTGGATGTATTTCGGGTTGCTCTGGTTGAGTTGGCTCTAGAGGGTGATTTTAGTGCGTGTTGCACTGGCTGTTCGTTCTTTTCCCCCAGGCTTTTGATGGAGTCCCTGAGATTTTCCTGCGTCTCAGCTCAGGAGTGTTATGTTTTGACTCCTCGCCGTGATTGACTCACTTCTTTGGATCCCTGCGAGAGTTTGGAGTCCGAGGGACGCTCGTTGCGAATTCCGGCTCGTGAGATGAGGGAATTACGCAATCGGGCTATGCCGTGCTGGTTGTTGCCGTTGTTGTTGCTGTGGAGTAATCACGGGGAGTGATAGGCGACTTGATAGCGGGAGACGGCGGAGTTGAGTACTTACCCCTGGTTTCTGAGACTCCTTGGGAGTTACTTTAGTTCGAGGACGGTTACCTGGTGTTCGGGAGGTCATATTCCCGATCTGTGGCAAGTGGGGGAGAGTTGTTGGTCCTGCCCGGTGCAGTTTGAGTCCTGGATTTTGCCGGTAGACCTGAGGGTCTTGACTCATCTGCGGGATGTTGTTGTGGTGCCCGTTGGGCTGACTGGTTCGGTTTTTCTTTTCGCGGCAGCTGATTATGCTGCGAGGACGGTTTTCGTGGGAGCCAGGCCTGGAGGTGTTGGTGTACTTGGTTGCTTGAGAGTATCTTCGCTTCTTTGGTTTTGACCTTGTGAGCGAGGCGGATGTCTCGTAGTGGGTGAGTAGCCTTTGGTTATGAGTTCTAGCTGATCTCCTATCAGAGTTGTTTGGCATGACACCAGTTTGGGAGTTGAGGACCCAACTCCAGGATTTGATGTGTTGGATTTGTGTCAGGCCAAGTGTGGCACCTTCGGGGGCGCCGGTGCTATTCGAGCTGTGGAAGGTTGGTTCACTTCGGCTTTGTGAGGACCCGTAAGAATTTGATGAAGTGATCATCGGGAGCTAGCACCCTTCGGTCAAGCTTGGAGGATTTGAGTTACCAGCTACAAGGGTATTGGATCTTCGCGAAAATGGATGGGCAATCTGGTTCTCTCGACTGCTCACGGCTGAGTGTTGATGCCGGAGGGTTAGGGATGTGCTTCTACATCCCGACGGTTTTGGATTTGAGATCGGAGGCTACGGGATCAGTTGGGGGACTTATATCGGATACTTTGGGAGTACAGAGGTACTTGGATCGAGCTTTTGTGTCGACGAACTGGTGGTTGGATTATCTGAGGCCCTAGGAGGGACAGATGCTTGTACCGGTGCAGACTACTTGATGGCCGAGCAGTTAGCCCAGCTGTACCTAGTTGAGGTGGCGTGGTCCTCTGGAGTGTTCTCCATTGTTTCGTTCTGGTTAGAGACCCAAGGATTGCATCGCGTCTCTGGATGTGGTATTTGGTAATTTTGGGAGCGTGAGTGGAGGATGATTGGATAGTTACCCCCCTGTTGGTTGAGATTCCGTGTTGAGGAATGACTCCAGTTTCGAGGACGAAACTTTCTTTTAGTGGGGGAGGATGTGATGACCTGGATCTCCGCAGAGCTGTTGCGGTGCTTTGAGGTGGCTACTGGAGGTCTACGCAGTGTGCGGGAGGTATTTGGGGCTTTTACAGGGTGACCAGCAGCTTCTGGAGGCCTACGGGGCATGTCGGCGGTGTTCGGGCGCCAATTTGGACACAAGTGTTGGACTCCGGGCTTCAAATGGATCACGTGGGTGATCGGGGGACCCCATCGGTTGTTTAGAGGTGTTTGCGCGCAAAACGGATATTGAGATTGGGCTCGGCGCGAGATTTGGACTAAGAATACTTTTCCGGGGGCTTTCGGCAATTTTTAGAGTGAGAATTTGGCGAAACGGACGTCAAAATCGGATTCAGCGCGCGAAAACGCTTCAGACGGAGTATTTACTTGCATTTTTGGGCTCGGGTTACTGTTCACCGCCGGAACAGTAACTCCGGCGATCGCCGGCGGCGGCGGCGGCGGCGGGCAGCGCCGGCAAGCGGCGGCGCGGCCTCGGGCAGGCGGAGCAGCGGCGGCAGGCGGCGCGGGCAGGGCGCGGGCAGCGCGCGGGTGAGCGGGCAGGCGGCCGGTCCACGCGGCGGGCGTGCACCAGGCGGAGGACACGTGGCATCACCCCATTGGCGGGCTCACAGGCGTTGGTCCACGGAGTATTCAAGTTGGCTTTGGTTCACGGTGCACCAGGGTGGACACGTGGCAGGCTTTGGTTGGTTCGGTGTTCGGAGGTTCGTGCACCGGGTGCACCGGTCAGAGGCAGGACACGTGGCACAATACTATTGGACGGTCAACTGTGCGGGCAGTGGGGGCAGCGGCCGCAGACTGTGCGGGCAGGCGCGGCGGTACGACGGTCGGGGACGCGTGTCGACCCCCGGAGGTGGCCACGCGGCGTCGCAGGAGTGGTGGGTGCGGCTGTTGCCTGTTCGGTGGACGCGTGGCAGCCTCTGGGGCGGGTCGGACAGTCTGTTGGATCCCGTCCGACGGGGCTTTGTGGGCCGGGCCGCACTGTGCGCGCCCGAAAGTTCGGGCCGGGCCGCACTGTGCGCGCCCGGAAATTTCCGGGCGCCCGAAAGATGGGACCCATTGGTCATTTCTTCAAAAGATTTTTTGGACTGGCTTATTTAAGCAACCCGAAGCCCATTCACCTTGCTTTTTCCACCATTTCCGAGCCTCTTCTCACCATGGTGTCTTCAGCAAAGTTGTTCCCCTTCGAGTTCTCCATCTCCTGGTGAAGTTTGAGGATCTGTGGTGGCACGCACTTCGAGATTTGGATTTTTCGGCGCGGCGCGACGTTGCATCCCTGGATTCTTCTTCGGCGCAGCGACAGTGTTTTAGCTCTCCCGAGCTAACCAGGCAGTATTTTTCAGCGATTCTTGCGCCATCGTCTTCGTAACAGGTAGGGCTACATTTCTTATTTCTACGGGTTTTCCCTCATTCCGAGGTTTTCCTGGGTTTTTCGGACCATCTTGTGACCCCATTTTCTGGGGTGGAGTTTTGGACAGCGCTGGATTGTTTTGGTGATATCTCCGCAACCGGACATCGGATTGAGGCGATTCAAAAGGGGATTTGCATCTACGCATCACAAGGAATCTCTCTGAATTTTTGTGGAACTTTGTGGAATTTCCCTGATGGTGAGAACCCCCTTTTTACAGTATCTTCAGATTCAGTTTTTGTGATCGATTTGCTTTGGGGTGCCCCTCTTGTCGATTTTCGTTCTCAGCACAGGAAAATCGTGGGAAAACGTGCAGGTACTCGTTTCGACCGGTTCGTCGCGTAGATCGTGATAGTATTTTTCTGGGAATTTATTGGGCACGTTTCGCAGGTAAAAATGGCTGAACAGTAAATCTGATTTTGGGGACAGATTTGGATTAAACTTGATTAGTAAATTTGTGTGTGTTCTTTGGGACTTTTGGCGCAGTATTTCGGGGACGGTTGAGGCTCGAGCGCGGACTTCGCCGCCGGGACTTGGATTTAGCGCTCGAGGTGGGTACCGTTGTTTACCTCCTACTTGTGATGTCCCCACTAGGCCTATTTGAGTTGCTTCTTTATTATCTTGCTAATGAACCGGTACAAGTGAAAATGGCATGTTGATTGAGAATTGGGCTTATAACTAGAGGTTGTGACTTCAAAAGGACTAAGTGCTGACTAATGGTTAATTCTTGTAATTAATATGCCGCTTAAAACCTTGGGAAGAGCTTTCTTAAAATGGATATGGGATAACTTGGCAAATGAAAGTTTAACTAGTGGCATACCTCTCTATTGGGAAAGATAATAATATTTAAACCCTGTTTTTAAATAAAGGACTTTGCATGCTTGTATGGACATTTAGTTAGGCCACCTTTTTCTGCTACACTATCATGATGGCATTGACTTAGGAGAAACCATGCTTTTTCCTCTTCTTTTATCTACATTTGGGGGATAGTGCGCTCGGGTGCGAGCAGGGGCTGGGATAGTGTAGTCAGACAGTTGTGGGTCTTGGGACAGGCAGGCTGTGAGGGCAGGGCATTGCGGCAACCGCGGACAGTAGGCGGTTGACCGGATAGTGATTGCTGCTTATGCATCAGATTGGGTATCAGGTCTCTAGTAGGTGGAGTTTTCCACTATTTGCCTATCTTGCATCATCATCGAGATCGGGTCTCCTTTTAGTGGACGGGTTTTCCCACTTTGATCAGAGTCATGATCCAGTTCTGCTGACTTGATACCTATTACTGAGGCACTATGCTCGTGTGGGTCGCTCCCCTCGAGTGCCACTCCGGAGTGTGTATTTTGTGACCGTGCCGGTCAGGAGCCGGTCTGTTGCCTTGGGGCGGGACCAGGCCGGTCAGGAGCCGGTCTGTCGCCCTCGGGATGGGACCGTGCCGGTCAGGAGCCGGTCCGCATCCCCTAGCTGAGTTGGGACTTAGTAGGCATAGTGGGCAGTACCGGTGTTCGCCGGTGACTAGGTTGGGCTACCCAGGCAGGCATTCTTATTCTGATGCATACAGTTGGCCATACTCTTAGCTGAGCACCTTAGAGGCATATAGTGGTAGCTTCTTACATCATCGACAGTTTTATTTACAGCTTACCACCTTTGTTCATCTTTTTTCGCCTCTTGTAGTCCTAGTGGGCACACTTGAGTTGAGGTCTACCCACTAGGGGGAGGCTGCTGTTTACAGTAGTTCTCACCCCCACTGCTTTCTCTTTTCTCTTCCCCTTTGTTTCTTTTGCAGTGTCTTCTGCGGGTGCTGCTGAGTTTTCAGCGACGGGTCGAGGAGAGAGGACGGCCGAGTAGATAGACTTCGAGGCAGGTTGAGCGTGTTAGCTGGACTGTTGGTGTACCCGTGTTTCCTCAGACGGTTGTACTTTTACTTTGGGACTGGCTTTTGCCAGCAGGTTGTATTTATTATTTTTGGTGAGCTGGGAGAGACAGATGTATCATTTAGACAGATGTATTGTATTTTATTTCCAGCTTCAGTCTGAGATGTATTAGTTTTAGTTCAGCTCTGTTTTTATTGCTCTTTTATTATATCTCTTATATATCTGAGCAGGTTTGGCGCTTCGTGTACGCGGGAAATACCGTGTGCACGGCGGATCTGTAGACGGGCCCGGGTTCTGGTTTACACCCGGGGCGTGACACCATGTTCGAGCTTCATGCCCCTTTTCGACCCCAGCAGCATCTTCTTCAGTTTCGGCTCCCTTCGTATCCCAGCAACGGTCGTCAGCTCAACGGCCTTATGCTCCAGTGAGCGGATCCCCATCTTTTTACCCTGCTGATCACCCGCCACCAGCTCAGAGCGGTCGGGTTTATGCCGCTCAGGTGGAGGACTTTGCAGCAGCCGACCATGTGGTGGCAGGTATTATTAATTATTTTGCTTTTTGGCATTAGATTTTGCATTGTATTGCACTTGAGCATGCTAGATATGCGTTAGGAGTACATTTACTTCATTGCATGGGTTAGGGGTAGGACGGTCACCTTATGCACGGGAGGTACGTATTCCGATCTTTTAGCGCATGGAGGTGTGTCGTTGGTCCTGACCGGTGCAGATGAGTCCTGGATTATGCCAGTAGACCTGATGGTCATGACTCAGCTGCGGGACTTGATCATGGTACATAGATAAACTGGCTGGCTCAGTATCCCTTTTCGCGGCGGTTGATTGTGCTGCGAGGACGATCTTTTGGGAAGCCAGGCCAGGAGAGGTCTGTGTGCCGGGGTTGCCGCAAGGCTTTCTTTGCCTCTGAAGTTTTGACTTCGCTAGCGAGGCGGATGTTTCGCTTTGGGTGCGGAACTGTTTTTGGCTAGCATAGTTTGGGGCCTACGGGGCGCCGGTGCTTTTTGAGATGTAGGAAATAGGTTCACTTCGGCATTGTAAGGGATTACCGGGAATTAGATAAAGTGATCATTTGGGGGATTTTTAGGAACCTCAGGAGTACAGAGGTACTCGGATCGAGCATTTGTGCCCGTGGACATGAGGATTGGATTACCAGGTGCCCTGGGAGGAGCGGATGCATTTGCTGGTATAGACTACTTAGTCACTTGAGCGGTTAGTCCTGCTGTACTTAATGAGGTGGTGCGGTTATCTAAGTGCCCGCCTCTATTTTGTATCCGTTAGAGACCTGAGATTTGAGCCTGGGGGACTCAACTCAGGTTTAGTACGGCTTTTCCTCCGCAGACTGATGGGCAGTCAGAGCGGATTATGCAGATCTTGGAGGGTATGCTAAGAGCATACATCTTGGATTTCGGCGGAGGGTGGATTCGACACTTACCCTCGGCTGAGCTCGCGTACAACAATAGCTTTCAAGCGAGCATTCAGATGGCTCCGTTTGAAGCATTGTATGGACGCAAGTATCGATCACCACTTTATTGGAGCGATGTGGGCGAAAGGCGGACCTTGGGACCAGACGTATTGCTAGAGGCAGAGGAGAAGATCCGAGCGAGTCGGATGTATCTTCAGACCGCCCAAAGCCGGCAGAGGAGCTATGCCGATGTTCGGCAACGAGACTTGGAATTTCAAGTTGGAGATCATGTAAGTCTCGCCGTCCAAAGAAATCAGGAGATTCGGCATTCGTGGGAAACTTAGCCCCTATTATATTAGACCCATTGAGGTATTGGAGCGTATCGGGCCGTTCCTTAGGTGAAAATCCAACGGGGCAATCATAACGAGCGCAAGACTACTTGGGAGCTCAAGTCGGAGATGAGGGATGCTCACCCCTACCTATGTGAGACTTTGGACTAAGGAGTATTATTTAGTCTCGTTTCGAGGATGAAACTCTTTTTAGTGGGGGAGGATGTGATGATCCGGACTCCCGCGGGAACTGTACAACATTAAACAGTGACTGCGGGGAGCTTGTACAGTGCATCGGAGCTTATAGAATTGAAATTGGATATTTAAAATAGACTTGGCGCGAAAATCGGAGCAAACGGGAATTTCCGGGAGCTTTCGGCAAAATTTCGGATGAGAATTTGGCGAAACGGACGGCGAAATCGGACTCAGCGCGCGAAAACGGTCGAAACGGTATATTCGCTTATTTTTTTGGCACCTGGTTACTGTTCACCCGGAACAGTAACTCCGGCCGCCGGAATTACTGTTCCGGCGACCGGCGAGCGGCGGCGGGCGGCGGCGCACGGCGGCGGGCAGCGGCGCAGCGGCGGGGCAGCGGCGGAGCGCGGGGGAGCGCGGCGCGGGCAGCGCGGGCAGGCGCGGGCAGGCTCGGGCAGGGGGTGCTGGTGCGCGGTCCACAGGCATGGCGTGCACCGGGAGCACCGAACTTTGCCCTTGCCACGTGGCAGCTGTGATTGGCTGGCCGGCTTCTAGAAGCACGTGGGAATGTGACACGTGGCGCTTCCCTATTGGCCGACATCCTCCGGAAGACCCGGAGCGCGGACCGAGCACATGGACCACGTGGCCACGTGGCAGAATCTGGGTGGTCCTTGCACCGGCTGTTTCCTGTTTGGTAGACGCGTGGCGCGTTTTGGTTGGTCCAATCCGGTGTTTCCTGTTCGGACCGGATTCCGTGTGGGAATATTCCCTTTTGGCCCACTATATAAGAGATCCCCCACCCCCTCTCTTTGCACCTCGTTTTGCGTGCCATAGAGAGAGAATCAGAGAAAGTGTTCTCTACGAAAGTTTTTCCTCTCTCTCTCCTCTCTCTCTCTCTAAAATCTCAGAATTTTAGGAGTTACAGATAGTGAGTTATCTGCGACGCGGCGCACTGCGACGGTTTTCTTTTTAGGCCCATTTCCCGTCGCAGTTCCGTCAAAAATTCACTGCGGGCTAACCAGGTGGAATTTTTGGACGATTTTTGCGGCAGCGCGACCGTAAGAGGTAGGGCTTCGATTTCCGTGTTGATCATTTTGCTTCGTTTCGTACTTTTGGCACGTTTCCCGAGTCCTCTTTGACCCCCCTTTTTACTGTGGTAATTTTTGGACAGCACCGACTTCTCCGATTTTTATCTTGGCGTAGGAGCATCAGATCGAGGCGTTCAAAGAGTCGATTTTGATCTACTCTTCGCGAGGAACGCAACCGTGATTTTTCTGGGATTTTAGGAGCTCATTTTAGAGGTGAAAAACTCCTCTTTTCCCGTGCTGTCTGAAAAATAGCAAATAATGTACTTTTTGAGATTTGTATTTATACCGGGAGCGTTGATTTGCAGGATTTGAGGACTGTGGACACCCAGGAGACTACCTGGGGTGTGGTTTGAGCTGCTCGAGGTGGGCGGTTGTTGCTTACCTCATTTTTGACAAGCTCACTGGGATTACTAGAAATCCCCTAAAATAATGACAATTAATGAGAACCATTGGGACAAACTAATATGACAATTAATGAGAACCATTGGGACTACTAATGGACTACTAACAGGACTACTAACAGGACTACTAACAGGACAACTAACAGGACAATTAATGAGAACCATTGGGACAAATTAATATGACAAATGACAAGGACCGCTGGGACAAACTCCCCTAAAATTTAATATAACCCCACAAATGATATGATGACTTATATTGGGACACTGTGATTGAGACAAAGGCTATGATCTCGCATGCAAATGACTTTTATTCAGTAAATCAATTGTTTTAAACCTTTGACACTATTTTACAACTTTTAAAAATAAAGACAGTTGCATGCATGCCCGGACATCAGGTAAGGCCACTATTTATTGCTACACTATCATATTGGGATTTGAACATGTTTCATTGTTGTCCTTTGCATCCAGATGTTGTTGCTCAAGTATGAGCAGGGGTTTGGGATAGTGTAGCCAAGGTTGTGCTAGATTGTGGACTTGTGGGGTATTGCGGTGACCGCGGACAGTAGGCGGTCGACCAGATGTTTGTCCTTGCATCAGATAGGGGTTGAGTTTGGTTTATTTTGCATTAGCTGGGGATTGGGTTTCCTCTAGTGGATGATGTTTCCCACTTATTGAGCACTATGGCATTAGATCAGGCTTTTCTTTAGTGGATGGTTTTTCCACTTTGATCATAGTCATGATCCAGTCCTGCTTTTGATACTTATCATACCGGCGCGGTTATTGCCCGGTGGTGCTTTACTCGTGTGGGTCGCTCCCCTCGAGTTCCACTCTAGAGGCTGGGGCCAGACAGTTATTGACAGTTTTGCTATCACGTCGGCGCGGATTTTTGCCCGATGATGAGAGCGGAGCAGGCAGTACCGATCGTGGATCAGATGACGGATTGGGTTATTTTGGACAGTTCTGTTTACTGATGCATGCATACAGTTTTGATAGCCAGTACCGCAGTAGAGGCATAGTAGTGGTAGTTTTACTGTTTCAGTACCTTACTTATCTTACCACTTCCCCTTTTCCCCTTTTGCCTCTAGTAGTCCTAGTGGGTGCGTCAGAGTTGAGGTTTTTACCCACTAGGGGAGGCTATTGGTTTATCTGGTAGTTCTCACCCCCATTGTTATTTTCTGTTTCTTTCTTCTCCTTTATTTTGCAGAGTCATCTGCGGGAGCTGCTAGGCCATCGGCAGCTGATCGAGGTAAGGGGATCGCTGAATAGATAGATCTCCTGTGAGGCTGAGAGCTATTAGACAGATATTGTACCCTCCACTCAGACTGTGATATTCTCCTTTCATTTTGGGTCTGGCGTTAGCCAGCTGGTTGTACTATTTTGGTGAGCTGGGAGATTATTGTACTTATTACTGATGTATTTGTAGTCCCAGTCTGAGATACTATGTGGTTCTTCTATTTCAGCTCTGTATTATGCTCTTTTATTGTTAGATTATATCTGAGCAGGTTACCAGCGCTTCGTGTACGCGGAAAATTCCGTGTGCACGGCGGATCTGTAGACGAGCCCGGGTTCCGGGGCGTGACAGATTAAGTTGGTATCAGAGCTTAGGGATAGGTCAGTTGGGACTTAGGAAACCCTAGGCTTTTGGCAGACCCTAGGATGATAGGGCGTGAGAGACGTGCTGTTCTTAGGCGAAAGTTGGTGGTTGGGTTATTTGACTCTTCCAATAAAGGAAGAGGGATCGACATAGCCTACTTCTGGTAGACTGTTATGTTGGCTGCAGACAACATAAAGTCACAGAAATAGGAGAATGTCTTTAACTTTCGCTGGATTGGGTCGTGTGGGGTGATGATACTGAGTGTGGTTTCTTGTGGTAGGATGCCTCCGCAACGTAGAATGTTGACGCGTTCGCAGCCTTCTTCCTCTGAGCCCGAGCCGGAGGAGTCCGAGCAGGGCCAGCAGAGTGAGGTGCAAGAACTACAGGCTCAGATAGCCCAGATGTCAGAGGCTATTCGGCGTCAGGAGGAGGCTATGGGTCGACTGACACAGATGTTAGAGCAGAGGGCGCAGCCTGTTGTAGCACCCCCAGAGAGTTCTCCCGTACCTTCCTCCCCTGCTGTGGCTCCCCCAGTTGGACCGGTGACCACGGCATCCCCTGTTGCTCAGGGAGCAATCCGGCCATTGACTCCTGCAGAAGAGCAGGAGTTTGCTGACAAACTTACTCAGTTCTGTAAGCGGGGACCGCCCAGGTTTTCAGGGCGGGATACTAAGCCTTGGGAGATTGGGACTTGGCTTTCGTCAATGGAGAAGTTATTCCGGGACTTCTTCATAGACCAGAAGTACAGGGTACATATGGCTGTACACTGTTTAGACGGGGATGCTGATGCATGGTGGCGTCGGGTGGAGCCCCTGGAGTTTCGGATCACTCGACAGCTACCCTGGGCAGAGTTTAAGAAGATGATTCTGGATACGTACTTTTCCACAAGTGTGAAGAAAAAGCTAGAAGATGATTTGAAGAATCTTCAGCAAGGCGACCGGACAGCATTGGACTACTTTCAGGAGTTCAGGCGGTTGCTCAACTGCGTACCCTATGTCGCCAGGGACGGACCGCACCAGGTGGAGCTCTTTGAGTCGGGCCTGCGCCCAGAAACCTATACTTTGGTGCACGCTCAGCGGCTGCAGACCTTGGAGGAGGCAGCAGAGCATGCACAGTGGGTTGAAAGGGGAGACCACGTCATTGCCAGACGTGGGGGCTTGGTCGCTCAGAGTTCTGACAAAAAGCGGCCAGCACAGCACGACGGGGGACAGGCCAGTTCCTGGAGGCCGCCCCGACCGCCACCGCCTCAGTTCACGGGCCGTGGACGTTCGGAGCAGCGAGGGCCTGGTGGATCCCAGAGACCCCCGCAACATCAGCAGCAGCAGCAGTCGGGACAGCCACGGCTTCGCGATAGAGACAGATGTATATTCTGTGGAGGACCTCATTTGTCACACACCTGTGATCAGAGGTGGGGTCGTTGTTATAAATGTGGACAGTCAGGCCATGTTCGAGCTTCATGCCCCTTTTCGACCCCAGCAGCATCTTCTTCAGTTTCGGCTCCCTTCGTATCTCAGCAACGGTCGTCAGCTCAACGGCCTTATGCTCCAGTGAGCGGATCCCCATCTTTTTACCCTGCTGATCACCCGCCACCAGCTCAGAGCGGTCGGGTTTATGCCGCTCAGGTGGAGGACTTTGCAGCAGCCGACCATGTGGTGGCAGGTATTATTAATTATTTTGCTTTTTGGCATTAGATTTTGCATTGTATTGCACTTGAGCATGCTAGATATGCGTTAGGAGTACATTTACTTCATTGCATGGGTTAGGGGTAGGACGGTCACCTTATGCACGGGAGGTACGTATTCCCGATCTTTTAGCGCATGGAGGTGTGTCGTTGGTCCTGACCGGTGCAGATGAGTCCTGGATTATGCCAGTAGACCTGATGGTCATGACTCAGCTGCGGGACTTGATCATGGTACATAGATAAACTGGCTGGCTCAGTATCCCTTTTCGCGGCGGTTGATTGTGCTGCGAGGACGATCTTTTGGGGAGCCAGGCCAGGAGAGGTCTGTGTGCCGGGGTTGCCGCAGGGCTTTCTTTGCCTCTGAAGTTTTGACTTCGCTAGCGAGGCGGATGTTTCGCTTTGGGTGCGGAACTGTTTTTGGCTAGCATAGTTTGGGGCCTACGGGGCGCCGGTGCTTTTTGAGATGTAGGAAGTAGGTTCACTTCGGCATTGTAAGGGATTACCGGGAATTAGATAAAGTGATCATTTGGGGGATTTTTAGGAACCTCAGGAGTACAGAGGTACTCGGATCGAGCATTTGTGCCCGTGGACATGAGGATTGGATTACCAGGTGCCCTGGGAGGAGCGGATGCATTTGCTGGTGTAGACTACTTAGTCACTTGAGCGGTTAGTCCTGCTGTACTTAATGAGGTGGTGCGGTTATCTAAGTGCCCGCCTCTATTTTGTATCCGTTAGAGACCTGAGATTTGAGCCTTGGGGACTCAACTCAGGTTTAGTACGGCTTTTCCTCCGCAGACTGATGGGCAGTCAGAGCGGATTATGCAGATCTTGGAGGGTATGCTAAGAGCATACATCTTGGATTTCGGCGGAGGGTGGATTCGACACTTACCCTCGGCTGAGCTCGCGTACAACAACAGTTTTCAAGCGAGCATTCAGATGGCTTCGTTTGAAGCGTTGTATGGACGCAAGTGTCGATCACCACTTTATTGGAGTGATGTGGGCGAGAGGCGGACCTTGGGACCAGACGTATTGCTAGAGGCAGAGGAGAAGATCCGAGCGAGTCGGATGTATCTTCAGACCGCCCAAAGCCGGCAGAGGAGCTATGCCGATGTTCGGCAACGAGACTTGGAATTTCAAGTTGGAGATCATGTAAGTCTCGCCGTCCAAAGAAATCAGGAGATTCGGCATTCGTGGGAAACTTAGCCCCCGATATATTAGACCCATTGAGGTATTGGAGCGTATCGGGCCGTTCCTTAGGTGAAAATCCAACGGGGCAATCATAACGAGCGCAAGACTACTTGGGAGCTCGAGTCGGAGATGAGGGATGCTCACCCCTACCTATGTGAGACTTTGGACTAAGGAGTATTGTTTAGTCTCGTTTCGAGGACGAAACTCTTTTTAGTGGGGGAGGATGTGATGATCCGGACTCCCGCAGGAACTGTACAACATTAAACAGTGACTGCGGGGAGCTTGTACAGTGCATCGGAGCTTGTAGAATTGAAATTGGATATTTAAAATAGACTTGGCGCGAAAATCGGAGCAAACGGGAATTTCCGGGAGCTTTCGGCAAAATTTCGGATGAGAATTTGGCGAAACGGACGGCGAATTTGGACTCAGCGCGCGAAAACGGTCGAAACGGTATATTCGCTTATTTTTTTGGCACCTGGTTACTGTTCACGCCGGAACAGTAACTCCGGCCGCCGGAATTACTGTTCCGGCGACCGGCGAGCGGCGGCGGCGGCGGCGGCGGCGCACGGCGGCGGGCAGCGGCGCAGCGGCGGGGCAGCGGCGGAGCGCGGGGGAGCGGCGCGCGGCAGCGGGCAGGCGCGGGCAGGCGCGGGCAGGGGGTGCTGGTGCGCGGTCCACAGGCATGGCGTGCACCGGGAGCACCGAACTTTCCCTTGCCACGTGGCAGCTGTGATTGGCTGGCCGGCTTCTAGAAGGCACGTGGGAATGTGACACGTGGCGCTTCCCTATTGGCCGACATCCTCCGGAAGACCCGGAGCGCGGACCGAGCACATGGACCACGTGGCCACGTGGCAGAATCTGGGTGGTCCTTGCACCGGCTGTTTCCTGTTTGGTAGACGCGTGGCGCGTTTTGGTTGGTCCAATTCGGTGTTTCCTGTTCGGATCCGGATCCCGTGTGGGAATATTCCCTTTTGGCCCACTATATAAGAGATCCCCCACCCCCTCTCTTTGCACCTCGTTTTGCGTGCCATAGAGAGAGAATCAGAGAAAGTGTTCTCTACGAAAGTTTTTCCTCTCTCTCTCTCTCTCTCTCTCTAAAATCTCAGAATTTTAGGAGTTACAGATAGTGAGTTATCTGCGACGCGGCGCACTGCGACGATTTTCTTTTTAGGCCCATTTCCCGTCGCAGTTCCGTCGAAAATTCACTGCGGGCTAACCAGGTGGAATTTTTGGACGATTTTTGCGGCAGCGCGACCGTAAGAGGTAGGGCTTCGATTTCCGTGTTGATCATTTTGCTTCGTTTCGTACTTTTGGCACGTTTCCCGAGTCCTCTTTGACCCCCCTTTTTACTGTGGTAATTTTTGGACAGCACCGACTTCTACGATTTTTATCTTGGCGTAGGAGCATCAGATCGAGGCGTTCAAAGAGTCGATTTTGATCTACTCTTCGCGAGGAACGCAACCGTGATTTTTTTGGGATTTTAGGAGCTCATTTTAGAGGTGAAAAACTCCTCTTTTCCCGTGCTGTCTGAAAAACAGCAAATAATGTACTTTTTGGGATTTGTATTTATACCGGGAGCGTTGATTTGCAGGATTTGAGGACTGTGGACAACCAGGAGACTACCTGGGGTGTGGTTTGAGCTGCTCGAGGTGGGCGGTTGTTGCTTACCTCATTTTTGACAAGCTCACTGGGATTACTAGAAATCCCCTAAAATATGACAATTAATGAGAACCATTGGGACAAACTAACATGACAATTGATGAGAACCATTGGGACTACTAACAGGACTACTAACAGGACTACTAACAGACTACTAACAGGACAACTAACAGGACAATTAATGAGAACCATTGGGACAAATTAATATGACAAATGACAAGGACCGCTGGGACAAACTCCCCTAAAATTTAATATAACCCCACAAATATATGATGACTTATATTGGGACACTGTGATTGAGACAAAGGCTATGATCTCGCATGCAAATGACTTTTATTCAGTAAATCAATTGTTTTAAACCTTTGACACTATTTTTACAACTTTTAAAAATAATGACAGTTGCATGCATGCCCGGACATCAGGTAAGGCCACTATTCATTGCTACACTATCATATTGGGATTTGAACATGTTTCATTGTTGTCCTTTGCATTCATATGTTGTTGCTCAAGTGTGAGCAGGGGTTTGGGATAGTGTAGCCAAGGTTGTGCTAGATTGTGGACTTGTGGGGTATTGCGGTGACCGCGGACAGTAGGCGGTCGACCAGATGTTTGTCCTTGCATCAGATAGGGGTTGAGTTTGGTTTATTTTGCATTAGCTGGGGATTGGGTTTCCTCTAGTGGATGATGTTTCCCACTTATTGAGCACTATGGCATTAGATCAGGCTTTTCTTTAGTGGATGGCTTTTTCCACTTTGATCATAGTCATGATCCAGTCCTGCTTTTGATACTTATCATACCGGCGCGGTTATTGCCCGGTGGTGCTTTACTCGTGTGGGTCGCTCCCCTCGAGTTCCACTCTAGAGGCTGGGGCCAGACAGTTATTGACAGTTTTGCTATCACGTCGGCGCGGATTTTTGCCCGATGATGAGAGCGGAGCAGGCAGTACCGATCGTGGATCAGATGACGGATTGGGTTATTTTGGACAGTTCTGTTTACTGATGCATGCATACAGTTTTGATAGCCAGTACCGCAGTAGAGGCATAGTAGTGGTAGTTTTACTGTTTCAGTACCTTACTTATCTTACCACTTCCCCTTTTCCCCTTTTGCCTCTAGTAGTCCTAGTGGGTGCGTCAGAGTTGAGGTTTTTACCCACTAGGGGAGGCTATTGGTTTATCTGGTAGTTCTCACCCCCATTGTTATTTTCTGTTTCTTTCTTCTCCTTTATTTTGCAGAGTCATCTGCGGGAGCTGCTAGGCCATCGGCAGCTGATCGAGGTAAGGGGATCGCTGAATAGATAGATCTCCTGTGAGGCTGAGAGCTATTAGACAGATATTGTACCCTCCACTCAGACTGTGATATTCTCCTTTCATTTTGGGTCTGGCGTTAGCCAGCTGGTTGTACTATTTTGGTGAGCTGGGAGATTATTGTACTTATTACTGATGTGTTTGTAGTCCCAGTCTGAGATACTATGTGGTTCTTCTATTTCAGCTCTGTATTATGCTCTTTTATTGTTAGATTATATCTGAGCAGGTTACCAGCGCTTCGTGTACGCGGAAAATTCCGTGTGCACGGCGGATCTGTAGACGAGCCCGGGTTACGGGGCGTGACAATATTATTGATACTGGTTACTTATTACTCAGGCACTTTACTCGTGTGGGTCGCTCCCCTCGAGTGCCACTCCGGAGTGTGCGATATACAGACTTTGAGTCCTCGAGACTCCTATCCCCTATCGGTGTTATGCGTAGGCTGGCATACCCGATTTGGCAGGCACAATAGGCAGTACCAGTGTTTACTGGTGGTCGGATTGGGTTATTCAGGCAGGCATTTATTTACTGATGCATACATTTAGCTATACTTCTTAGCACGACATTTAGAGGCATACTAGTGGTAGCTTCCTCTTATCAGTATTTCTGTTTTTAGCTTACCACCTCTCTTATTCTTTTTCTTGCCTCTGGTAGACTTAGTGGGTACGTCGGGGTTTGAGGCTTTACCCACAGGGGGAGGCTACTGGTTTCACTAGTGGTTCTCACCCCCCATTGTTGTTTTTCCCCTTTTCCCCCCTTGTTTTGCAGTGTCTGCTACGGGAGTTGCGGATCTTCGGTTGACTGTTCGAGGCGAGGGAGTCGCGAGATAGATCTCTACCAGAGTTGATTTCTACCCGGAATGTGGGTTTCACTGTACACAGTTGTATTTTATTATTTCGGTTTATCTCCCTTTTTGGATTTATAGATGTTGTATAGGTGGCTTTTACTTGTTTTCAGTTTGTCGGTGGATCAGATTATTGTATCAGTATTTTTTGGGGAGATGGATATTGTACCTTTATTTTTCAGTTGTACAGTGATTCAGCTTTTTATTATAGCAGTTTTTCTTCAGCTCTGATATCTGTTTAGTTATTAGATGGTACTTTGCAGGTTGGACGCTTCGCCTATGCGGGGTTTCGCATAGGTGGCGGATCTGTTAGCGAGCCCGGGTCGCAGTTTCGACCCCCGGGGCGTGACAGTGTGTGACTATGGATTCTGAGATCAGAGAGCAGATTATGAGAGAGGCCTATTATACACCTTATACCATTCATCCCGATGGGACTAAGATGTATAAGGACCCCAGGGCACACTTTTGGTGGAATAGAATGAAGCGGGATATTAGGAGATTCCTGGCACACTGTTTAACTTGTCAGCAAGTGAAGGCTGAGTACTGTGTTCCTACTGGCAAGTTACAGAGTCTTCCAATCCCCGAGTGGAAATGAGATCACGTCACTATAGATTTCGTCATGGGACTGTCGAGGGCGCAGAGTGGAGCTGACGCGATATGGGTAATCGTGGATAGACTCACCAAGTCTGCTCACTTTCTACCTGTGCAGGTGACTTGGCCTTTAGAGCGACTTGCTCAGTTGTACTTGGACGAGGTGGTGAGATTACATGGTGTACCCGCCTCGATTGTATCTGATAGACACTCGAGGTTTGTCTCGCATTTCTGGAGGAGTCTACAGACAACCTTGGGGACAGCTCCGGTTTAGCACGGCATTCCAACCAAAGACCGATGGACAGTCTGAGCGCACCATACAGACCCTCGAGGATATGTTGAGAGCGTTTGTCCTGGATTTTGGAGGAGGATGGTACCGGCACTTAGGATTGGTTGAGTTTGCGCACAACAACAGCTATCAAGCGAGCATTCAGATGGCTCCGTTTGAAGCGTTGTATGGACGCAAGTGTCGGTCGCCCTTATATTAGAGTGACGTGGATGAGAGGAGGACTTTGGGACAAGAATTATTGCAAGAGGCAGAGGAAAAGGTCAGACTAGTACGGCGACATCTTGAGACAGCCCAGAGTCGACAAAGGAGCTATGCCGAAACTCGATGGCGAGACCTAGAGTTTCAGGTTGGTGATCATGTCTTTTTAAAGGTCTCGCCTTCGAGGGGGGTTCGGAGATTTGGAGTTGGTGAGTCCCCGTGTAGTGACCCGACCCTTTGGGGTATTTTCGAACTCACATTAATCGCTTAGGCCTTAAGCGGAATAAAATTTATTTAATTTTCTTAAGTCGGCCGGGACAAGGTGGGTGTATTTTTCTGCGATAGAGCGCGAAAAACGATGACCGACGGTGCGATCGGATTCGAAATCCGATATCGGGATCTCCCGGAACGGGATCTTTAGCGATGCGGTAATTAGTCACGCATCGGAAACCGTGCAAAATATCTTGCACCCGTTAGAGATAAGGTGGGTTATCTCGGAGGGATAATTAATTAATTTATTAATTAATTATCCGGTAACGGAAATTTAAATCCTCCTACGTACGAATTAATTAAGGGATTTAAATTGGTGGGATTTATCTCGTGGATAGGATAAGGGATAGAATTCGGATATTTAATTAAGGGATTTAAATTGGTGGGATTTTATCTCGTGGGTTGGATAAGAGATAAAATCCGGATATTTAAATCGGGGATTTGTTTTCCCCGGGATTATTTAATAAAGGTGATTAAATAATCGGTGACCAGGATTTAAAATTAAGATTTAAATATCCGGTAATTTAATTGGATTGATTTCCCATGATTATTTAATAAAGGTGGTTAAATAATCGGTGGTCAGGATTTCAAGTAATTAAATAACCGGTGGTCAGATTTAAAGGTGATTAAATGTCCCGTCAGTCGGATATTTATGTGAGAGATAGAAACGGGGAAATTCGGGTTCACCTACGCACGTAAGATAAAGAAATCAAATAACCAAATATTAGGGATCGACGGTGAGGATTAATTAATTGGGGAATTAATTAATTGAAGTCAAAATATCCGGATGGATTTTGACGGTGCGTATATTTGAAATTAGATAAAAAGGGGATAAATAAATAACAGATTATTTATTCCCCCGTTACCAACGAAACCCTAATTGAGAAATACCGCCTCTTTCGTGCGTACCGAAAATCCCAACCGGTGAGGAGAGAAAAAGAAAAGGGGCGGAACCCCTAACCGGAGGAGAAAAGAGGAAAAGAAGGGGGAAGCGGAGGAACCCGATCGCCCCGATTCACGTGCCGGAGATCGGAGAACGAGACGCCATCGTCTACGGGGAGCGGATCCGGATTTCCGGCACCGCGAGAAACAAGATCGGATCTTTTATTCCGATAAATCTAAGGTTAGTGATCATCGTTCCGGTTGTTAAATTAATCGGGGGTTTTCCGTGTTCTTGAAAGGTCGCTTTAAATTGGTACATCGATCGCGGTTTCTTTTTCGGGTTTTCGATCAACGTTTTGTTCGTTCATGATCGGGTGTGGCCGATGATTTTTATCGGATCTAATTGATGGTTTTTAACCGATTTCTTGTTATCGGACCTCCGATCGACGTTTTGGTTGTTCGTCGGTCGTTGGTTTGGTTATTAGATTTACCGGGAATTTTTCGGGAATTTTTCGGGAATTTTTGGGGCGACTTCGTCGGAACATAGAGGGTTAACGGGAGGCCGCCGCCGCCGTTGTTAGACGGGAGGCCGCCGCCGTCGTTACCATGTTCGCGGGGTCGTCGCCGGGATCCCACGGGGGCGAAAACGGAGAAGAAATCGCGAACGGGAGCGAAAACGGGAAAAAGAATAGGGTTTACTATTCATTCTCGGCCCGCGGTCCACGGGCCGGGGCGTGCACCCGGTGCACGCCCCGCGGCGCAGAAGCCGCAGACCCGGCGCACGAAATCCGTGCGCCGGCCCGGCCCGCCTAGGGGCGGTGCACGCCGCAGCGTGCACCCGGTTCGCGCCGCAGGCCCCTGCGGCCGTGAGCCCGGTGCACGCTCGGATCGTGCACCGGCCCGGCCCGAGAAGCGCGGTGCACGCTTCCTGCGTGCACCCGGCGCATGCTGCCGCCTCCACCGAGCGGTAGACCCGGTCCACGCCTCAGCCGTGCACCACCCGACAGCCCAAAGTCCGTTTGGCTCCGTTTGGGTCCGTTTTTCCACCGTTTTGAGCGCGGTTTTCGCCGTTGGGATCGTTATTTCCGTGGCTTTCATGGCATGGCCACTTGGGACCTCTTGGTCACTAAATTATAATGTTGGGTGCCGATTTCGCCGACGCTCCGCGCCTCGACGAAATTGTCGGGGGCGCGCCGTCGGGTCTTTCTCTCATCGTTTTCGTCGTCGGGGCTTCTCGGCTGGACCGTTGACGCCCCGAGTTGGCGACTAACTGAGAGATTGGGTTTTGTTAGATTCCGTTAGCGGTTTTTGGGTTCCGGTTTCGGCGAACCGGACGGTGTTGGACTTTTTCGTCAAAAAGGGTAAATTGGGTCTTTTGTTTTGGGATGTTAGTACACGTTTGTGACTATTATTGTCCGTGCGGACTTTTCTTAGGTCCAGGTGCGCAGCGGGGGAGCGCGAAGGATATAGGTGTTCCGTTTGCTCTCCAACAAGGTGGGTACGGTTGCGATGAGTGCAACCGGTGCTGTAAGTGCATCTATCGTCATTAAAAGTACTCGTTAATTTACCTAACAAAGTAGATGGATAGTTTAACCTTTCGATTAATGTTGTTTATCTAATAATTGTGCGGCTGCGGTCGCGGTGCCCACTACACGCCAATCTTGGCAATCCGGTTTCGGATGCTGCACGTACACAGGCGGATTGGCCTCCGCATGGGTGTACTTTTCCGGAAGAGTGGTCTTTATGACCCGTGTGCCCCGCAAAGGTAACGGTGCAAGCGGGGACCTCTTCGCGCCAGCTGAGGTGTTGCACCAGCACCGCGAAAGGGGTAAGAGCATCAAAGTAGGTGTTTGTGCACGAGGGGAGATTTCCGTCTCCCCGACAGGTGATCTGGGGATTGGTGCCCAGGTTAAATTAAATTAATGTGCAGGTGTCTAACGAAAGGTTACGGTGTATTCGGTGTGTTCGTATGATTTCCCCCCTTGATATTGTTACACATCTACTTTGTTTGTCACTGACTTTACCCACTCCGTGACAGGTATTCCTAGGTGCGTTAGCCGGGATGGCGGTGGGACTGCGTCGTGAGGATCGTAGTCGGACTCTTGGTTATCGTATTTATGACTCATTTCCTCCTTATGCTATTTTTAGTTGCTTGTGGATTACTTTATTTGTGGACATGTATTAGCTCTGTGGATGAGGTGTAGTTTTATATTTTGATACTTTTAGTAGCGTTTTCATTCGCGGCATGTTTTCATGATAAAATAAAGGATTGCGAAAATGTTTTCTCAAAACGAAGTGCCGTGTGGGCACGGGTTTTACAACTCTGGGTTTTATCCTTTCCAAACACTGACGCCGTTTTATAAATCGATTATGTTTGGTGATGTATGTCTGCTGTATGGTTGTTGGTTGGTGATTGATGTATGATATTTGTGATTGAATGATATGTGTAAATGAGACGCCGTGCATATACAAAGGAGACTCTGTCCGTGGACAGAGTGAATTTGTGTATGTGGCGGTCTGGCACGCACCGGGGTTGAAGGTCTATGTTACCTTATTAAAAGAAAAAAAAAAATAGACACGTCTTTCCGCTTTAATTGACTCAAAAACCCCCGGGGGCGTGACAGATTAAATGGTATCAGAGAAAAATACAACCACAACCATAGTAGACGAGGTTTACATCCACAGTGCTAGGTGCCACAAGCAAATGGGAAATGAGATAACCAAGGTGTAGGTGTAGTACGTGAGAGTACGGGAAAACGGGAACGTAATGTAGGTGTGTTCGTAAGTCTAGGTGCTAGGGTGATAACCTTAGGCCTAACGTGGTTTCTTTGTTACAAGCGGACGATGGCCCGAAATGGGTTATCAGCGGAGAACGCAGGGGCAAAGAGTATGGTGCGAACAGCGGCGGAGTATCAGCTTCTCCGACAACGACTACAAGAGATGGCCGGGCAGTCAGTAACCCTTATGGAACAGATGCCATAGTGGGTGCAATAGTCGACTGCACCAATGGAGGTCGCCCGGGCTTCTCTGCCCGGGCCAGCCGCGCCAGCAACTTTGGGACCTACGCCGGGAGCCGTCAATGGAGACCCCTTGAGGGAGATACGACCGACCCTTGGGTTGTAGGAAAATGGGTAGATAGCATGGAAAGGCTCTTCGAAGCTTTGCTAATGAGGAAAGGTGAACGGGTCCCTTTGGCAGTCCGTTTTCTTGAGGGAGACGCCCGCAAGTGGTGGAAGACGGTGCGCCCGGATCCTTCGGAGGGCACCGCCCTTCCATCTTGGACCACGTTCCAAGGAGAACTGTTGAGGGCATTTCTCTCCGACAGCATCAAACGGCGGATGGAAGGTGACGTGAAGTTCATCAAGCAAGGAAGTCGGACCGTTATGGGATATCAACGGGCATTTGTGAGGTTGATCAGATGTGTTCCCCTTTGATACAAGAGATGAATCTCACAAGGCCCGTCCTTTTGTGAATGGCTTATGGAGCGACATCTTAAAGGTGGCGCAAATGGCGGGTTTGCGCACCTTCCAGGAGGTGGACGAAAGAGCCACCGCGGTGGAGCGCGGATTTACGATGTCTCAAGCCCGACGGGAGAGCTCAGGACACAGCAGGGATAAGAAACGAACCCGGCCAAACTTCGGAAGAGGGCATACCAAGAGGAGCACCTCGAGGGAAATGATTCATTCCGGAAGCACGACCTTTGCTTCTATCGTGACAAACTGGGACAGTTCCGTTTTTACTGCCCCGAACCCGGGAATGATTCTTTGGAGTCGCGACACGGATGAGGGGTCCTATGCGATGACACGACAAAGGACGCACTACCCGAGGGAAGTAGTAGCAGGAAAGACCCCTTACGAAGAGTAATGTGGGTCTTGACCCCAGGAGAACCCTTAGGAGCAAATAGTCTGTACTTTCCTGCCCAATAAGGATGCGAAGACTTAGTCGTCTTTGGTGTTGGCCCTTTATTATGGGTCAAATAGGTCGAACTTCCTGCATTGAGACAATAGGCCCAAGGGACTAGTGAGTTGGGTTGGGTGAGCCCGAAAGGTTGAGTAGGCTGCGGTCCGCAATAGACCTAACGGCAAGAGGCCCAACAATAGACCCAACATCCAGGTGGGTTGGGTCTGGTCGAGATCTGTGGTGCGGTGTATGCCACTTAAGTGAATCGGATGCGCACCTCTGAAAGCTCAGGCTTTTGGGGTTAATGGTTAGCGCCGACGATCCGACATTTGAGACTTAGTGGTAAGGGATTTCCGGATGTATTCCGGCGGAGCTCCCCGGAATGCCGCCGGAGCGAGAGGTTGACTTCCCAATTGAACTGCTCCCTGGCACCAAGCCCATCACCAAGGCACCGTACAGGATGGCCTTCGCGGAGCTGAAGGAACTCAAGGCACAGTTGGAGGACCTTCTGGACAAAGGTTTCATCAGACCAAGCGCGTCACCTTGGGGCGCGCCCGTCCTGTTTGTGAGGAAGAAGGACGGAAGTCTCCGGTTGTGCATCGACTACCGGGAGATAAATAAGGTCACGATCAAGAATAAGTACCCCCTGCCAAGGATCGACGACCTCTTCGACCAGTTACGGGGGGCGACGGTGTTCTCAAAGATCGACCTGCAGTCGGGTTATCATCAGGTCCGAGTCAAGGGGGAGGACATCCCCAAAACGGCTTTCCGTACTCGCTATGGCCATTACGAGTTTACGGTAATGCCATTCGGGCTCACTAATGCCCCGGCGGTGTTTATGGATATGATGAACAGGGTATTCAAACCCTTCTTGGACTTATTCGTGGTGGTCTTCATCGACGATATCCTCATCTACTCCCGTACAGACGAGGAACACGAAGAACACCTGCGCACAGTCCTCCAGACCCTACGGGAACAGAAACTCTACGCCAAACTCAAAAAGTGTGAGTTTTGGCTCCGAGAGGTCGGTTTCTTGGGGCACGTGATCTCGGCGGCTGGAGTCGCGGTGGACCCAAGAAGATAGATTCGGTGACAGACTGGCCCCAACCGACGACGGTGACGGAGATTCGAAGCTTCCTAGGATTAGCCGGGTATTACCGGCGCTTTGTGGAGGGTTTCTCCAAGATAGCCACCCCCTTAACCCGTTTGACGAAAAAGGGGAAAAGTTTGTCTGGACGGACAAGTGTCAAAGAAGCTTCGAGGAGCTCAAGGACAGGTTGACGCGAGCTCCGATCCTCGCCCTGCCAGAGCCTGGGGAGGATTATGAAGTATATTGCGACGCGTCGCGAAATGGATTGGGTGGAGTACTCATGCAACGGGGAAAGGTGATAGCCTATGCGTCAAGGCAGCTCAAGGAGTACGAGCGGAATTACCCCGTGCATGATTTGGAACTCGCAGCGGTGGTGTTTGTGCTCAAGCTTTGGAGGCACTACCTGTATGGGGCACACTGTAATGTGTACTCAGATCATAAGAGCCTCAAGTACCTTTTCACCCAAAGGGAGCTAAATCTTCGACAAAGGCGGTGGCTTGAGCTATTAAAGGATTACGATCTAACGATCCACTACCACCCGGGAAAGGCCAACGTGGTGGCCGACGCCCTGAGTCGCAAAGGACAGGCCGCGGGAGCGGATGTAAGCGCCATTACGCAGCAGGATAGTCTAATTGCGGAGTTCTCGCGATTGAGACTAGAGGTGGTACCTGCAGGGACAGTCGCCCAACTTCTGACGCTGGTGGTCAGACCTACTCTGCTGGACAGGATTCTCGAAGGCCAATCGACTGATGATCAACTCCAGCTGGTGCGGAGTAGAATAACCGCCGACAAGGAAGGTGATTTTATGGTGAGCTCCGACGGCACAATACGATTTCGCGGACGAATCTGCGTGCCGGATCTACCGGAGCTCAAGGAGGAGATCCTGCGGGAGGCGCATACTGCCCCATATGCAGCGCATCCCGGGGGACGAAGATGTACAAGGACGTCAAGCAGACCTTCTGGTGGCCCAAAATGAAGGAGGACGTGACCCGATTCGTGGCTCACTGCTTAGTGTGCCAACGGGTGAAGGCCGAACATCAACGGCCGGCGGGAAAATTGCAACCTTTACCGGTGCCCGAGTGGAAATGGGACATGATTACCATGGATTTTGTGACCGGTTTCCCGAGATCGCCACAGGGACACGATGCGATATGGGTGATCGTGGACCGTTTGACGAAATCGGCCCACTTTTTGCCCATACACACGACGTGGACCCGGGAACGACTGGCGCAAACGTACCTCGATGAGATAGTAAGGTTGCACGGTGTACCAACATCCATCACGTCGGACAGAGACACACGCTTTGTGTCGAACTTTTGGCGAAGTTTGCAACAAGCGATGGGGACCAAGTTGCACTTCAGCACAGCTTTTCATCCGCAAACCGATGGGCAATCGGAGCGGGTGATACAGATCGTGGAAGACATGCTTCGAGCATGCGTTCTGGACTTGGGCGAAGGGTGGGCACGGTGTCTGCCCCTGGTGGAATTTGCCTACAATAACAGCTACCAGGCCAGCATTCAGATGGCACCGTACGAGGCCCTGTACGGGCGCCGCTGTCGGTCTCCGATATGCTGGGATGACTTAGGTGAGCGAAAGTTTCTGGGCCCAGATCTGGTGGAGGAGACCGAAGCAAAGGTGCGTTTGATTAAACAAAGGCTGCTGACCGCCCAAAGCAGACAGAAAAGCTATGCAGATAACAGACGCCGAGACTTAGAGTTCATGGTGGGCGAGCACGTTCTGCTCCGGGTTTCACCCTCCAAGGGAAACCGACGTTTCGGCATAAAGGGGAAGTTGAGCCCCAGATACGTGGGACCGTTCGAGATTCTGGAGCGCGTGGGACCGGTGGCGTACCGGTTGGCCCTGCCCCCGAACCTCGAACGAGTCCACAACGTGTTCCACGTTTCGATGCTCCGGAAGTACCTGGCAGACCCCTCTCATGCCTTGGATGCCTCCACCATTGAGCTACGAGAGGACTTGAGCGTCGAGGAGACGCCGGTGCGGATTTTGGCAAGAGAGGACAAGAAGCTACGCAACCGAACGATCCCCTATGTGAAAGTCCAGTGGAGCAACCACGAAGAGCGCGAGGCGACGTGGGAACTGGAATCAAAGATGAGGGAATGTTTTCCCGAGTTGTTTAAGTGAGGTTTGAGTTTAAGTTTCGGGACGAAACTTTTTATAAAGTGTGAGTGGTGTAGTGACCCGACCCTTTGGGGTATTTTCGAACTCACATGTAATCGCTTAGGCCTTAAGCGGAATAAAATTTATTTAATTTTCTTAAGTCGGCCGGGCAAGGTGGTGTATTTTTCTGCGATAGAGCGCGAAAAACGATGACCGACGGTGCGATCGGATTCGAAATCCGATATCGGGATCTCCCGGAACGGGATCTTTAGCGATGCGGTAATTAGTCACGCATCGGAAACCGTGCAAAATATCTTGCACCCGTTAGAGATAAGGTGGGTTATCTCGTAGGGATAATTAATTAATTATTATTAATTATCCGGTGACGGAAATTTAAATCCTCCTACGTACGAATTAATTAAGGGATTTAAATTGGTGGGATTTTATCTCGTGGATAGGATAAGGGATAAAATTCGGATATTTAATTAAGGGATTTAAATTGGTGGGATTTTATCTCGTGGGTTGGATAAGAGATAAAATCCGGATATTTAAATTGGGGATTTGTTTTCCCCGGGATTATTTAATAAAGGTGATTAAATAATCGGTGACCAGGATTTAAAATTAAGATTTAAATATCCGGGTAATTTGAATCCAATTGGGAATTGATTTCCCATGATTATTTAATAAAGGTGATTAAATAATCGGTGGTCAGGATTTAAAGTAAGAAATAACCGGTGGTCAGATTTAAAGGTGATTAAATGTCCCGTCAGTCGGATATTTATGTGAGAGATAGAAACGGGGAAATTCGGGTTCACCTACGCACGTAAGATAAAGAAATCAAATAACAAATATTAGGGATCGACGGTGAGGATTAATTAATTGGGGAATTAATTAATTGAAGTCAAAATACCCGATGGGATTTTGACGGTGCGTATATGTTGAAATTGGATAAATAAAGGGGATAAATAAATAACAGATTTATTTATTCCCCCGTTACCACGAACCCTAATTGAGAATACCGCCTCTTTCGTGCGTACCGAAAATCCCAACCGTGAGGAGAGAAAAAGAAAAGGGGCGGAACCCTACCGGAGGAGAAAGAGGAAAAGAAGGGAAGCGGAGGAACCCGATCGCCCCGATTCACGTGCCGGAGATCGGAGAACGAGACGCCATCGTCTACGGGGAGCGGATCCGGATTTCCGGCACCGCGAGAAACAAGATCGGATCTTTTATTCCGATAAATCTAAGGTTAGTGATCATCGTTCCGGTTGTTAAATTAATCGGGGGTTTTCCGTGTTCTTGTTAGATCGCTTTAAATTGGTACATCGTTCGCGGATTTTCGTCGGGTTTTGATCAACGTTTTATTCGTTCTTGATCGGGTGTGATCGATGATTTTTATCGGATCTAATTGATGGTTTTTAACCGGTTTCTTGTTATCGGACCTCCGATCGACGTTTTGGTTGTTCGTCGATCGTCGGTTTGGTTATTAGATTTACCGGGAATTTTTCGGGAATTTTTCGGGAATTTTTGGGGCGACTTCGTCGGGACATAGTGGGTTAACGGGAGGCCGCCGCCGCCGTTGTTAGACGGGAGGCCGCCGCCGTCGTTACCATGTTCGCGGGGTCGTCGCCGGGATCCCACGGGGGCGAAAACGGAGAAGAAATCGCGAACGGGAGCGAAAACGGGAAAAAGAATAGGGTTTACTATTCATTCTCGGCCCGCGGTCCACGGGCGGGGCGTGCACCCGGTGCACGCCCCGCGGCGCAGAAGCCGCAGACCCGGCGCACGAAATCCGTGCGCCGGCCGGCCCGCCTAGGCGCGGTGCACGCCGCAGCGTGCACCCGGTTCGCGCGCAGGCCCCGCGGCCGTGAGCCCGGTGCACGCTCGGATCGTGCACCGGCCCGGCCCGAGAAGCGCGGTGCACGCTTCCTGCGTGCACCCGGCGCATGCCGCCGCCTCCACCGAGCGGTAGACCCGGTCCACGCCTCAGCCGTGCACCACCCGACAGCCCAAGTTCGTTTGGCTCCGTTTGGGTCCGTTTTTCCACCGTTTTGAGCGCGGTTTTCGCCGTTGGGATCGTTATTTCCGTGGCTTTCATGGCATGGCCACATGGGACCGTCTTGGTCACTAAATTATAATGTTGGGTGCCGATTTCGCCGACACTCCGCGCCTCGACAAAATTGTCGGGGGCGCGCCGTCGGGTCTTTC
The DNA here is from genome assembly GCA_029168755.2 of Tillandsia fasciculata. Lineage (NCBI taxonomy): Eukaryota > Viridiplantae > Streptophyta > Magnoliopsida > Poales > Bromeliaceae > Tillandsia > Tillandsia fasciculata. The sequence goes on along the minus strand of JAQOTM010000571.1, from coordinate 87,004 downwards.
TCTCATCGTTTTCGTCGTCGGGGCTTCTCGGCTGGACCGTTGACGCCCCGAGTTGGCGACTAACTGAGAGATTGGGTTTTGTTAGATTCCGTTAGCGGTTTTGGGTTCCGGTTTCGGCGAACCGGACGGTGTTGGACTTTTCCGTCAAAAAGGGGTAAATTGGGTCTTTTGTTTTGGGATGTTAGTACACGTTTGTGACTATTATTGTCCGTGCGGACTTTTCTTAGGTCCAGGTGCGCAGCGGGGGAGCGCGAAGGATATAGGTGTTCCGTTTGCTCTCCAACAAGGTGGGTACGGTTGCGATGAGTGCAACCGGTGCTGTAAGTGCATCTATCGTCATTAAAAGTACTCGTTAATTTACCTAACAAAGTAGATGGATAGTTTAACCTTTCGATTAATGTTGTTTATCTAATAATTGTGCGGCTGCGGTCGCGGTGCCCATTACACGCCAATCTTGGCAATCCGGTTTCGGATGCTGCACGTACACAGGCGGATTGGCCTCCGCATGGGTGTACTTTTCCGGAAGAGTGGTCTTTATGACCCGTGTGCCCCGCAAAGGTAACGGTGCAAGCGGGGACCTCTTCGCGCCAGCTGAGGTGTTGCACCAGCACCGCGAAAGGGGTAAGAGCATCAAAGTAGGTGTTTGTGCACGAGGGGAGATTTCCGTCTCCCCGACAGGTGATCTGGGATTGGTGCCCAGGTTAAATTAAATTAATGTGCAGGTGTCTAACGAAAGGTTACGGTGTATTCGGTGTGTTCGTATGTTTTCCCCTCTTGATATTGTTACACATCTACTTTGTTTGTCACTGACTTTACCCACTCCGTGACAGGTATTCCTAGGTGCGTTAGCCGGGATGGCGGTGGGACTGCGTCGTGAGGATCGTAGTCGGACTCTTGGTTATCGTATTTATGACTCATTTCCTCTTTATGCTATTTTTAGTTTTGCTTGTGGATTACTTTATTTGTGGACATGTATTAGCTCTGTGGATGAGGTGTAGTTTTATATTTTGATACTTTTAGTAGTGTTTTCATTCGCGGCATGTTTTCATGATAAGATAAAGGTTGCGAAAATGTTTTCTCAAAAGGAAGTGCCGTGTGGGCACGGGTTTTACAACTCTGGGTTTTATCCTTTCCAAACATTGATGCCGTTTTATAAATCGATTATGTTTGAATATGGTGTATGTCTACTGTATGGTTGTTGGTTGGTGATTGATGTATGATATTTGTGATTGAATGATATGTGTAAATGAGACGCCGTGCATATACAAAGGAGACTCTGTCCGTGGACAGAGTGAATTTGTGTATGTGGCGGTCTGGCACGCACCGGGGTTGAAGGTTTATGTTACCTTATTAAAAGAAAAAAAAAAAAATAGACACGTCTTTCCGCTTTAATTGACTCAAAAACCCCCGGGGGCGTGACACCCCCGCTTTATTGGACCCTTTGAGGTGCTTGATAGAGTAGGCCCTGTTGCATTCCGTGTTGCTCTTCCACCGCGCATTGCATGAGTACATGATATTTTCCACGTCTCGATTTTGAGGAGATATATCTTCGATCCTTTGCACGTGATTGACTTCATTTCACTGGAGATCGGTGAGGAACATGGATACGAGGAGCGCCCATTGCAGATTCTGGCTCGTAAGGTGAGAGAATTGCGCAACTGGGTTATATCGTACGTGAAGATTTTATAGAGCAATAATGAGGAGCGTGAGGCCACTTGAGAGCTTGAGACGGTGATGAGAGATACCTATCCTTTCTTGTTCGAGGCTTCTAGCTAAGGTACGTCTGTTTTGTTTTCTTAGTTTTGGGGACGAAACTTTTTTTTAGTGGGAGAGGATGTGGTGTCCCAGTTTTTCCGTACAACCTGACTAGGTGGTCGGCGGTGAGAAAATACCTATTATTGGTGTATTGAGCCCGTTGTGCGTCAAATGGATGCCAAAAATGGACTCAGCGCGCGAAAACATTGAAAATCGGCTATTTTCGGGCAAAACGGGCCTAACGGGCCAATTTTTCGAGTGGGCCGGTCCACGGCCCACTTGGCATGCACCGGGACCAGCGAACGCGGCGGGAGGCCACGTGGCGCGCGCGAATTGGGCGATAAACGCACGCGCGGCAGCGCGCGTTCCGCGCCGGGCGCGGCGCAGGGTGGACCGCGCCGGGCCACGTGTCGCCCGCCCATTGGCGGGCGCAGCGACCCGGCTGGCTCGGCGTGAACCGCGGCCCACGCTTCCCGCCGTGGACCGCGCTGCTACGCGGCGCGCCGCGATTGGCGGGCGCGTGTGCGCGGGGCGCGCGGGGCACGAAACGGGCCACGTGGCGCGCTGTGGGCGATTCGGGCGCGCACAGTTTTGGGCTGGGCAGATTCGGGCGCCCGATTCTTGTGCCCGAATCCGGATCCCCTCTTTTGGTGGGCTTGGGCTATAAATAGCCAATTTGGGCTTCGTTTTGAGCTTCTTTTCTCGTGTTTTCACAACCCATTTTCGACAGGGAGCGTCGTCTTCGAGTCTTCTTCGACTTTTGGGATCCTGAAGATTTTTGGGAATCGTGCCATCTGCGTTCTTCTCGACATCGCGAGCTTCGATGCGCCTTTGATACCGAGTTTTTTTCGTCGACGCTTCTTCCGCGAGCTCCCCAGGACTGACGGGAGGGAGTTTTTGGCCAATTTTCACGGCATCAGTTTCATGAGAGGTAGATCTTCGTATTTCGTGTTTTTCGCTCCTCTCAGTTTTGGATTTTTTTTGGGGTTTCTCGAACATCTTTGAACCCCTTTTCTTGCTGCTGGTTTTCCTGGACAGCGGAGCTTGTTTGATTTTTATCTCCTTACTGGGTTATCGGATTTCGGCCTGTGGGGACTCGATCGACATCTACACGTCGCGAGAATCGCAACTATATTTTTATTGGAATTTTTGAAGATCATCTCGCAGGTGATATTTTGGCTTCTTTCGGACTGATCCTTCCACAGATTTGTAATCGCAGGGATTTTTGCTTACCGCGATGTTTAGATTGTATCTTTGTGCCTAGGAGGAGTTTTCAGGTGTTTTTGGACTTGTTGGAATCGTGGGAATCTGAGGATTATCCCCGTTCAGTTTCAGCCCATTTGGATTGTGGATCGACGCAAACTTTCAGGTGGGTTGCTTCGTCTTCAAAATCGGTGGACGGTTCTCTAGTTCTATTTGATTGTACGCATGCATGATTGTGAGATTGTTGGGTTATAAGTAATTGGATCTAAATAGGGGAAAAAACACCTAGAGGGGGGTGAATAGGTGTAAACAATAAACACTCAAAAAATCATTGCGCAAATAAACCCAATGCGGAAAAATAAAAGAACACGCAAGATTTTTACGTGGAAAAACTCCAAACCGGAGTAAAAAACCACGGGACCGATAACACGGCGAAATCCACTAGAATTAACACACGTACAAGGTGATATAACGTACTCACAGACGACTCAACCTTTTTCATACGCTCCTAGTAGATCTTCCCGCTCGCTCCACGACGCTTCTCGAATCAACGATCCGCGCCCAACGCTGAATCCACAGCGTCCAACGTCGAGTCCACGACGTCCAACCGAATTCACGGTCTTCACCCAATGGCACGCTTCGAATCCACGAACGTACCTCGCTCCGAATCCACGAGAGCGGTTGCACCTTGAATCCACAAGGCCACGCGAGTCCACGCGCCGATTTTGGGTAAATCGTTGTTTGTTTGGGTGGTGATGATCCGCCGAATACTTAGATTAAAGATAGATCGGAAATACCATCTAAGTATTCATTGATTTGATTCTACTCAAAATGTGAGTATGGAAAACCTAGAATCAAATCAATCAATATAGATGAAGAAACATAGAATAAATCTATTGATTTCCTTTCTTCTCTATATGTGGATTTTTTCTTTTCGGCTATTTTTTCTGTAATAGCTTGATGCCCTAGAAATGAATATAGGGCCTATTTATAGGTTAGAAACCCTAGGAAGAATATACGGATCAAAAACAGCCTTTTCTGGAAAGTTTTACCGACGGCGATCCGGATTGGATTTGGCGATCCGGATTGCAGAAGCACAAAAGACGGTTTCCAGAAAATTGCCTGTTCGGGATCCGGATCGTAGTCCCCGATCCGGATCGTTCATACAGTTTTACCAAAACATCATGTTCGGGATCCGGATTGCAATTCCTGATCCGGATCGAGGAAGCAACAGGTAAAACTAGTGTTCGGGATCCGGATCAGAGGATGCTGCGATCCGGATTGAACCAGTGTATGAACGAACACCCTTCGGGATCCGGATTGCAAGCCACGATCCGGATCCTGAACATGTCCCATGTCCAGTTTTTGATGTTTAAGCAATTAAAACCTCTTCCAGGTGTTTCTACACTATAAGAAGTATTCGGATCATCAAAATTCTTTAGTTAAACGTACCTGATCCTTTTGAATTCTTCTTTCTTGAGATTGAGGTATATGATCCAAAGTTTCTTCATCTTCAATCTTCAAGACTTAATACATTCACGAAATACGCCAACTCAAATTCCGTAACAATCTCCCCCTTTGGCGGTTTCGTGACAAAACACAAATCCACAAAAGAAAATTCAAAAAGATATTTTTGTTGCTATCACCATACAACAAAAATTTACAAAAGAGATCCAGAAATTAAAAACATGAGATAAACTCCTAGAACAGACTCTAGACTTAGACATCTGTAATCTCTGCACACAGAAATCATTCTTGACAAACAAAATCGTTAGATACCTCAAGAATTGAAACATACAAAACCAAATACAGAGATAGAGTTTATTCTCATCATGACATTTGAAAAATTCAGATATGTAAGAGAATCATAGTTAAAACCAACATATCTTCTAAGCAGTCGAAAACCAAATGTCAAAGTATGTTAGTCCAACATCAACTTGTTAGTCATATTACATGCCCAAATAGTTAGTCGAATAGTTAGTATAGAGGCATGTCACAAATCACAAAGAAAAACCAAAGTTGAGTTGAAGTCATACTTACCTTGATATTCACAAATTCATATTCACAATCATTGTTCATTGTTCAAAGTTCTCTCTAACTCTCTCCCCCTTTTTGTCACAAAACAAAGCCAAAACGTAGCAAGAGCTACAATATGTAAGGAGAGTAAAAAAAAGTTCTATTAATATGCACAAACTGAGAACTAAACTAAAAGTAAGAAGAAAAACTAAGTCCTGAAAACTAAGAACCAAGAACTGCGAACTGCAAGAGAGTAAGATCATAGAAAAAGTGAACAGAAGGTGCTGCTCAGTCTGAAGAATCTGAACTAGTACAACTCAGCTTGCTCAAAATCCTTTAAGCAAATTCTTAATATTTGAGTACTTTTTCTTGATCTTCTTGTGTTCAGAGGAAATCTGCTGAAGTTCTTTCGATATTCTCTCTTGTGCAGCAGAGAGTCTTTGTTGTTCCTGACGAATCGATTCCAAATCTCTGTGTCAGTTGTCCGTGTCTTTGAGTGTGATGGATGCTGTGTAGATGCAGATGGTGCATCCAGTCCCGCAACCCATGGAGATTCAGTTTGCAGAATTCCAGAAAGTGAGCGTGCTCTGGTGAGAGGCCCACTATGCTGACTCGCACTTCTTTGGACATTTTTCCTTCTTGTATATTGTTTGGTTGTTGAGGCAGATTTCATTAGTCTTTTTCCTTTGGTAAATTTCCTGTCCTCCTCATCAATTTTTCGTTGAACATCTTTGAAGAATTCGTCCCATTCTTCCTCATCGTAATCTGAGCTGTCCTCCTTGGCTTCGTTCGTTTTGTCTCGAGTTGAGACATCCGGTTCCTCTTTAACAGATGTACTCGTGTGCACCATTGTGACCAGTAGCAGGATTAACCAGGAGAATGCCATTGATGTAGTGCTTTGAGTTTGAGAAAGTGTCCTGTGAAACCAACTCAAGAACATATGAAAAATCGTCAATTTTGAAAAATTTGAAAAATTGTACCTAGACAATCATAATCATGTAGAGAAGCCAAGAATCAAATTAGTTTTCCAAAAAGAATTTTAAAAATAGATCAATTCCATGATTTTCAAAAATTCCTCTTTTATGCCCTAAACCAGAATTTTTAGAAATCGAAGCCTAAAAACTCGTTTATCTTGAGAAAACCCAGCATAAAAGCAAAACTAATTGACCCAGAGTTCTTATTTCAAAAGAAATTTGATCAAAAACCATTCACAAACGAAAAAGTTCCAAGATTTCAACTCACGTTTGATGAAAAACTGTGAAAAACCGAGTTTTGATCAATAAAACTTACTTGAATCCGAAGAACTTTGAGTTTGGAAGCTCCAAAATGCAAGAAATCTAGAGAGAGAAGCTCTAGAGACTTGAGAACAAAAGATTAGGGTAAAAGAAATCAAATCCTCTTTGTTCTTATAAAAACCCTAGCCGTGATCCGGATCGGATCGAGAATGTGATCCGGATCGGCTACCCGCAGGAAGAATCCTGCGTTCGGGATCCGGATCACTTACCCCGATCCGGATCGGCTTCAACTTTTTCTCCAGAAAAATTTAGAAAAATTCCATAAAATCCAGAAAAAGTATGTAAGCACTTTACCATGTCAACTTTAAACAAAAGACATCGTTTCATACAACAAGAAATAGATTATGCAAAATCTATCAAAAATACCAAAAATGAAACGAAAATTTACGAAAGTTAAAACACTTAAAGTTGAACAACTTCAATTACATCTATCCTGATCTTATGTGTAATGCCTTTATCAAATCATCAATTTTGGTAAAGAAAATGAAATACCAAGATCAATAGATGTTTGAAATCCCAGATAAGTTAGATAATATATCTAGACAATCTGTTGAAGGAGTGGCTCTTTGAGCATCTTTTATAAAAATCCCACCTTATACCAACCATGAAATACGACTGAGTCAAGTATTTCAATATGAATTTCATCAACAATTTTCAAAACAAAAATTTGCTTTTCATTCATGGAGTATTTTTTTTTTTTTTCTCCATGTGGTGGTAGTTTTCACACTCCTCATTGGGATGTAACTCTTTCCACATCTTTTGAGCATTTTACATTTCATTGACTCCCCCTCAATTGGCTATCAATTATTTAATATATAAGGTATTCAACCAAACCATTGATCTCGAATTCATACTCGACTAAGCAATCAAATATGATAATGACTATACCAAGAGATCATTGAGAGAGAAATTGACTTTGATCACTTAAAAGATGGTTTAATTAACGTAAATGATCATTGCAACATTGAAATATTATGACATCAAAAGCATAATAAATTTCTAAATGCATAAAAGGATGCAATTAAAGTCAATTATGATTTATGCTCAATTAATGTCCTATGTACAAAACATAGATAAAGAACAAAACAAAAACAAAAACAAAACCTAACCTAAGCAAAGGTTTCAAAAGAGTTTATTTCAAGGAAAGCATGCCAATTGCTTTACGCAAGTGAATAAAACGTTTTTGATCCAAAGGTTTTGTTAAGATATCAGCTAATTGATCCTCAGTTGAAATATATGACAGTTGAAGAATGTTTGATTCAACTAGCTCTCTAAGAAAATGATATCTAAGTTCAATATGTTTTGTTCTAGAGTGCAACACAGGGTTTTTAGAAATGTTAATAGCACTAGTGTTGTCACATAAAATGGTTACCGAAGATGTTGAAATCCGGAAATCGCTCAACACGCTTTTCATCCAAATCAATTGGGTTGAACAACTTCCTGCAGAAATGTACTCCGCTTCGGCAGTCGAGAGTGCTATGCAGTTCTGCTTTTTACTGTGCCATGCAACAAGGCAGTGGCCAAGATAGAAGCATGCACCACTCGTGCTTTTCCGGTCATCCACTGATCCAGCCCAATCGGCATCTGAGTATCCAACAATATCCAAAGTCGTTCCCATAGGATACCAAATTCCGAAATTGATTGTACCTTTGATATACCGGATGATCCGTTTCACCGCTTTCAGGTGAACCTCCTTCGGTGCTGATTGATATCTCGCACAAATCCCAACACTGAAGGATATATCCGGGCGACTAGCCGTGAGATATAGTAGACTTCCAATCATACTGCGATACAGTTTCTCGTCTACATTCTCACTTTGTGATTCACTTCCAAGTCCCTTATGGCTAGTTCCCATTGGAGTCGGAAAATCCTTAGAATTTTCAAGATCAAACTTTTTGACCAACTCCAGTGCATACTTGGATTGACACAAGTGAATTCCTTCATCGTTTTGTTTAACTTGTAATCCAAGAAAATAAGTCAATTCGCCCATCATGGACATCTCAAATTCGCTTTCCATGGTCTCCGCGAATTTAGAAGCATCATTATCTCTTGTTGCTCCAAAAACAATGTCATCGACATAGATTTGAGCAACTATGAAATTGTTTTGATAATGCTTCACAAAGAGAGTCCTGTCAGCTCCCCCTCGAGTGTAGCCCTTTTCCAAAAGGTGCTTTGTCAACCTTTCGTACCATGCTCGCGGTGCTTGTTTCAGACCGTAAAGAGCCTTTTTCAGACGAAAAACATGGTTAGGTAGTTTATGATCCACAAAACCTTTCGGTTGAGCCACATAAACTTCCTCATTTAAAAACCCATTTAAAAAGGCGCTCTTAACGTCCATTTGAAATAATTTGATTTTAAAATGACAAGCAATCGCAAACAATATACGAATGGACTCGAGTCTAGCTACAGGGGCGAAAGTTTCATCAAAGTCTATACCTTCTACTTGAGAGTAGCCTTGAGCAACTAACCTTGCTTTGTTCCTGATGATAGTACCTTCTTCATTTTTCTTGTTCTTGAAGATCCATTTGGTACCTATCACATTGTGTTGCTTCGGAGGCTTCGTTAATTCCCAGACTTTGTTTCGCTCGAATTGATGGAGCTCTTCCTGCATTGCTTTAATCCAGTAATCATCTTGGAGAGCTTCATCAACATTCCTTGGTTCGATTTGAGATACATAGCATGCAAATCCGCAAACCAATTGTCTCCGTGTTCTAACTCCTTCTTGTGGATCTCCAATGATGTTCGATTCAGGGTGATCCTTGGAGATGCGTAACGTTTGAGGTAGAGGAGTAGACGGAGGTACACGAGATGATTCCTGCACATCAGATAAACTTGAAGAACCGTTAGATGCATCATTATTATCGAAAGAATTGTTAGAAGAAGATGCATTAGCAGGTGTATCATCATCAAGAGAGATATCGAGGGTAGATTTTTCAGATTCAAAGTGAAAAGCTTCATCTACCTTAACATTTATCGATTCTACGATCGTCTTAGATTCTAAGTTAAAAACTCGATATGCTCTGCTGTTTGTAGAATAACCTAAGAAAATCCCTTCGTCACTTCGAGAGTCAAATTTTCCAAGATTCTCACGATCACGTAAAATAAAACACCGACTCCCAAAGATGCGAAAATATTTGATGTTAGGTTTTCTACAAAACCAAAGTTCATATGGTGTATTCAATGTCCCCGGGCGCAAATACACGCGATTGATAACATAAACAGCAGTGTTCACCGCTTCAGCCCAAAAATAAAAAGGTAAGTTCCGGCTGTGAAGCATAACACGTGCCATTTCCTGTACGACCCTGTTTTTGCGCTCGACTACACCATTTTGTTGAGGTGTGTAAGGTGCGGAGAATTCATGTTTAATGCCATTAGAAGTGCAAAAATCAATGAATTTGGAATTTATGAATTCCCCACCTCTATCACTCCTAACTCGAGTAATCCTTCATTCTTTTCAGTCATAATACGATTGCAGATTTGAAAAGAATCAAAGTA
>JAQOTM010000571.1:0-77140 GCA_029168755.2 Tillandsia fasciculata | reverse complement strand
CCCACCCGCGACTCCAGCCGCCGAGATCACGTGCCCCAAGAAACCGACCTCTCGGAGCCAAAACTCACACTTTTTGAGTTTGGCGTAGAGTTTCTGTTCCCGTAGGGTCTGGAGGACTGTGCGCAGGTGTTCTTCGTGTTCCTCATCGGTACGCGAGTAGATGAGGATATCGTCGATGAAGACCACCACGAACAGGTCCAGGAAGGGTTTGAATACCCTGTTCATCATATCCATAAACACCGCCGGGGCATTTGTGAGCCCGAACGGCATTACCGTAAACTCGTAATGGCCATAGCGAGTACGGAAAGCCGTTTTGGGATGTCCTCCCCCTTGACCCGGACCTGATGATAGCCCGACTGCAGGTCGAATCTTTGAGAACACCGTCGCCCCCCCCGTAACTGGTCGAAGAGGTCGTCGATCCTTGGAGGGGGGTACTTATTCTTGATCGTCACCTTGTTTATCTCCCGGTAGTCGATGCACAACCGGAGACTTCCGTCCTTCTTCCTCACAAACAGGACGGGCGCGCCCCAAGGTGACGCGCTTGGTCTGATGAAACCTTTGTCCAGAAGGTCCTCCAACTGTGCCTTGAGTTCCTTCAGCTCCGCGAAGGCCATCCTGTACGGTGCCTTGGTGATGGGCTTGGTGCCGGGGAGCAGTTCAATTGGGAAGTCAACCTCTCGTTCCGGCGGCATTCCGGAAAGCTCCGCCGCATCCGGCAATTTCCTTACCACTAAGCCTCAAATGTCGAATCGTCGGCACTAACCATTAACCCAAAAGCCTGAGCTTTCAGAGGTGCGCATCCGATTCACTTATAGTGGTATACTCCGCACCACGGATCTCGACCAGACCCAACCCACCTATGTTGGGTCTATTGTTGGGCCTCTTGCCGTTAGGTCTATTATGGACCGCAGCCTACTCAACCTTTCAGGCTCACCTAACCCAACTCACTAGTCCCTTGGGCCTATTGTCTCAAGGCAGAAAGTTCGACCTATTTGACCCATAATAAAGGGCCAACACCAAAGACGACTAAGTCTTCGCATCCTTATTGGGCAGGAAAGTACAGACTATTTGCTCCTAAGGGTTCTCCTGGGGTCAAGACCACATTACTCTTCGTAAGGGTCTTTCCTGCTACTACTTCCCTCGGGTAGTGCGTCCTTTGTCGTGTCATCGCATAGGACCCCTCATCCGTGTCGCGACTCCAAAGAATCATTCCCGGGTTCGGGGCAGTAAAAACGGAACTGTCCCAGTTTGTCACATAGAAGCAAAGGTCGTGCTTCCGGAATGAATCATTTCCCTCGAGGTGCTCCTCTTGGTATGCCCTCTTCCGAAGTTTGGCCGGGTTCGTTTCTTATCCCTGCTGTGTCCTGAGCTCTCCCGTCGGGCTTGAGACATCGTAAATCCGCGCTCCACCGCGGTGGCTCTATCGTCCACCTCCTGGAAGGTGCGCAAACCCGCCATTTGCGCCACCTTTAAGATGTCGCTCCATAAGCCATTCACAAAAGGACGGGCCTTGTGAGATTCATCTCTTGTATCAAAGGGGAACACATCTGATCAACCTCACAAATGCCCGTTGATATCCCATAACGGTCCGACTTCCTTGCTTGATGAACTTCACGTCACCTTCCATCCGCCGTTTGATGCTGTCGGAGAGAAATGCCCTCAACAGTTCTCCTTGGAACGTGGTCCAAGATGGAAGGGCGGTGCCCTCCGAAGGATCCGGGCGCACCGTCTTCCACCACTTGCGGGCGTCTCCCTCAAGAAAACGGACTGCCAAAGGGACCCGTTCACCTTTCCTCATTAGCAAAGCTTCGAAGAGCCTTTCCATGCTATCTACCCATTTTCCTACAACCCAAGGGTCGGTCGTATCTCCCTCAAGGGGTCTCCATTGACGGCTCCCGGCGTAGGTCCCAAAGTTGCTGGCGCGGCTGGCCCGGGCAGAGAAGCCCGGGCGACCTCCATTGGTGCAGTCGACTATTGCACCCACTATGGCATCTGTTCCATAAGGGTTACTGACTGCCCGGCCATCTCTTGTAGTCGTTGTCGGAGAAGCTGATACTCCGCCGCTGTTCGCACCATACTCTTTGCCCCTGCGTTCTCCGCTGATAACCCATTTCGGGCCATCGTCCGCTTGTAACAAAGAAACCACGTTAGGCCTAAGGTTATCACCCTAGCACCTAGACTTACGAACACACCTACATTACGTTCCTTTTCCCGTACTCTCACGTACTACACCTACACCTTGGTTATCTCATTTCCCATTTGCTTGTGGCACCTAGCACTGTGGATGTAAACCTCGTCTACTATGGTTGTGGTTGTATTTTCTCTGATACCATTTAATCTGTCACGCCCCCGGGGGTTTTTGAGTCTTTTGAAGCGGAAAACGTGTCTTTTTTTTTTTTTTTTTATAATAAGGTAGCATACACTTCACCCCGGTGCGTGCCAGACCGCCACATACACGAATTCACTCCGTCCACGGACAGAGTCTCCTTGTGTATGCACGGCGTCTCATTTACACTTAAAATCATTCATAAACAACACACATCAACCAACAACCATACAGTAGACATACAACATAATCAGAGTTAACCATTTAATCTAAAGCATGTTATTTAAGCGGCGTCAATGTTTGGAAAAGATAAAACCCAGAGTTGTAAAACCCGTGCCCACACGGCACTTCCTTTTTAGAAAACATTTTCGCAAACCTTTATCTTCTCATAAAAACATGCCGCGAATGAAGCATAAGGAAAAACACTACTAGTAACATGAAACATAAGGGGTCACCACATCCACAGTGCTAACTAAAACATGTCCACAAATAAAGTAATCCACAAGCCAAACTGAAAGTATCATAAAGAGGAAATGAGTCATAAGTACGATAACCAAGAGTCCGACTACGATCCTCACGTCGCAGTCCCACCGCCACCCCGGCTAACGCACCTAGAAATACCTGTCACGGAGTGGGTAAAGTCAGTGACAAACAAAGTAGATGTGTAACAATATCAAGGGGAATGAATCATACAAAATGCACCGAATACACCATAACCTTTCGTTAAAAACTGCACATTTAGTTTACCCTGGGCACCTTCCCAGACTGTCGGGGAGACTAAAGTCCCCCCTCGTGCACAAACACCTACTTGATGCTTTTACCTCTCACTCGCGGTGCTGGTGTGCGACCTTCAGCTGGCGCGAAGAGGTCCCCGCTTGCACCGTTACCTTTGCGGGGCACACGGGTCATAAAGACCACTTTTCCGGAAAAGTACACCCATGCGGAGGCCAATCCGCCTGTGTACGTGCAGCATCCGAAACCGGATTGCCAAGATTGGCGTGTACTGGGCACCGCGACCGCAGCCGCACAATTATTAGATAATTAACAACAATCGAAAGGTTAAACTATCCATCTACTTTGTTAGGTAATTTAAGGAGTACTTTTAATGATGATAGATGCACTTACAGCACCGGTTGCACTCATCGCAACCGTACCCACCTTATTGGAGAGAAATCGGAACACCAATATCCTTCGCGCTCTCCCGCTGTGTACCCGGACCTAAGAAAAGCCCGCACAGATAAACTATGGTCAAAACACATACTAACACCTTGAAAACGGAAAAACCCCACACCTTACATTTTAACGAAAAAGAACCCGGCACCGTCCGGTCGCAAAACCGGACTTTCGCCCGCACCGCCGTCGCCGCCCGTCGGAGCCCCGCGCGGCTCGGACCCGCGCGGCGGGCTCCGCGGGCGGTGCCCGAGCGGCGCCCGCGCGGCGCCCCGCGCGGCGGAGCCCCGCGCGGCGCCCGCGCGGGTGCGGGCCCCGCGGCGCCCGTGCGCGCCCCGCGCGGGTGCAAGCCCGCGCGGCGCCGCGGGGTGGAGCCCGCGCGGCGCCCGGCGCGGATGCGGCCCGCGCGGGGGCCCGCGCGGCGGGGGGCCCCGCGCGGAGCCCCGCGCGGACGCGGGCCCGCGCGGCGGGGCCCCGCGCGGCGCACCGCGCGGTGCCCGCGCGGTAGCCCCGCCGGGCGGGGCCCGCGCGGGCAGCCGGCGGTGCCCGCGCCGCGGGGCCCGCGCGGCCCCGCGGGCCCCGCGCGGGCACCGCCGCGCGGCGCCCGCGCGGGTCGCCCACGCGGCGCCCCCGCGGCGCGGCGCCGCCCCCGCGCGACGCCCGCACGGGTCGCCCGTGCGGCGCCGCGCGCGGGTTCGCCCGTGCGTCGCGCGATCCGTGCGCCTTCCCCGTGCACGATTAATTTTATTTTATTTTATTTTATTTATCTACTCCGCAAAACTAACAACAAAGATAGTTGGAAAAGCCCCAAATAATTTTCTAAAAATTATTTGCTCACCGAGGATTGTTGGGAGGGTCGCCCGGTCTCGTTCTTGCCTTCGAGTCGACGTTTGGGGCGATCGGCTCCTTCCCTTTTCCTTTTCCTTTCTCTTTCGGTTAAGGTTCTTTTCTTTCTTTGGGGTCTCGGTACGTACGAAAGAGGAGGGTTTGGGGAGGCGGAGAAATAAAAATAGGGTTTGCTCGGTAAGCGGGGAAATAAATACCCTATTTATTTATCCTTGCATTCCCTTTCCGCATACGCACCGTCAAAATCCCTTTCGGGTATTTTGACCCGATTAATTAATTTACCAATTAATTAATCCCTACCGATCCGATTAATTAATTTACCAATTAATTAATCCCTACCGATCCGATTAATTAATTTACCAATTAATTAATCCCCACCGATAACCCTATTTAATTAATCGTTATTATTATCCTCACCGTCAATTCCCCAAATTGATCGTTAATTTCTTTATTTACGTATGTAGGAACCTATAATCCCCCGATTCTGTTTCTCAAGAGAATATCCAACTGACGAGATATTTCTAACTTTAAATCCTGACCACCGATTAATTAATCACCTTTATTAATTAATCTTGGAAATCAAATTCCCAGTTGGATTCCAATTACCCGGATATTTAAATCTCAAATATCCGATTCCCGGTCACCGATTATTTACCACCTTTATTAAATAATCAAGGGAAAAAAACCAACTCCCAACTTAAATATCCGGATTTTATCTCTTATTCAATCCGTGAGATAAAATCCCTTAATTCAAATCCCTTAACTAAAAATATCCTGATTTTATCCCTTCCCAATCCATGAGATAAAATCCCATACTTTTCAATTAAATATCCTGATTTTTATCCCTCTCTTATCCATGAGATAAAAGTCCCACCGATTTAAATCCTACAATTAGTTCGTACGTAGAGGATTTAAATTTCGTCACCGGATAATTAATTAATTAATTAATTAATTATCCTTACGAGATGACCCACCTTATCTATTTCGGGTGCAAGTTATTTTGCACGGTTTCCGATGCGCGACTAATAACCGCATCGCTAAGGACCCCGTTCCGGGAGATCCCGATATCGGATTTCGAATCCGATCGCACCGTCGGTCATCGTTTTTCGCGCCCTATCGCAGAAAAATACACACACCTCGCCCGGCCGACTTTCAAAAATTAAATAATTTTTATTCCGCTTAAGGCCTAAGCGATTACATGTGAGTTCGAAAATGCCCCAAAGGGTCGGGTCACTACAACGTGACGGTGTAGTTCTCACACCCATGGTTGGTAACTTTTTCCAGGGACTTCTCCTCCAGTTCCTGCCACACTTGTTGCTGATCCATCTGACCAAGGTAAGGGAGTCGCGAGTTAGATCCCTACCCGTCTCCAGTGCAGAGAGTAGACGTACCCTTTTTTGGTGATGTACTAGTACTGTCAGAGATTTTGGGATGTATCTTGTACTTTTATTTTGAGAGTTTTATTTTGGAGAGACTTATGTATTGTGATGACCTGCGATGTACTATTTGGAGTTGTATGTATTTATTTCAGTAGTTTACTTTTCCGCTCTGATATATGTATAATGGTTAGTTTGATCTTTTGCAGGTTGGTCGCTTCGTCTATACGGGGCTTCCCGTATGGACGGCGGATCTATTGGCAGGCCCGGATCGTAGTTTCGACGCCGAGGCGTGACGGGCTCCCAAGGTCTTCCTTTCACCCACACCACTCCAAAATAATGGCGATCGACATTTGTGTCCATATAATGCTTCAAATGGCGCCATCTGAATGCTCGCCTGGAAGCGATTGTTGTACGCAAACTCAACCAGTCTCAAATGTCGATCCCAACTGCAACTAAAGCTCAGGACACATGCTCTCAACATATCCTCAAGAGTCTGAATGGTCCGCTAAGACTATACGTCAGTCTGTGGGTGAAAGGCAGTGTTGAAATGAAGCTGGGTCCCCAAGGCTGTCTGCACGCTCCTCCAGAAATGCGATGTGAACCTCGAGTCCCTATCAGATACAATCGAGGCTGGTACACCATGCAGCCTCACAATCTCATCCAAGTATAGCTGTGCTAACCTCTCCAGAGTCCAACTCGACTGTATATGCAGAAAATGGGCTGATTTGGGCAATCGATCCATAATCACTCAAATAGCATCAGCTCCACTCTGTGACCTCGGTAATCCAACAACAAAGTCCATTGTCACATGATCCCATTTCCATTCAGGAATTGGAAGGCTCTGTAACTTGCCAGCTGGAACCTGGTGCTCAGCTTTAACTTGCTGACAAGTTAGACAATGAGCAACAAACCTTCCAATATCTCTCTTCATGCCAT
Source organism: Tillandsia fasciculata (assembly GCA_029168755.2). NCBI lineage: Eukaryota > Viridiplantae > Streptophyta > Magnoliopsida > Poales > Bromeliaceae > Tillandsia > Tillandsia fasciculata. The sequence goes on along the minus strand of JAQOTM010000571.1, from coordinate 70,483 downwards.
TCCACCACCAGCTGGAACCTGGTCTCTATACATCTTAGTTCCTCCAGGGTGAAGGGTGTAAGGTATATAGTGAGCCTCTCTCAAAATCAGCTCCCGAATCTCAGAATCCACGGGCACACAAACGCGGTCCCTCTACCTCAGTACTCCCGCTGTATCCACAGAAAAATCCCCACTCTGACCATGCTGAACTTGGCCTCTAATCCTGTCAAGATAGGGGTCCTTACTCTGTTTTTCTCTAATCCTGTCCAACGGAGTGGGTTGCAGAACCAAAGACATAAGTCTTGTAGAATCCCCAGGGGACACAACCTCAATCTCAACTCGCCTCAACTGCTCTCTCAGTGGCATCTGCTGAGTGATCAACATGCTCAATGACTGCACTACCCGCCTACTCAAGGCATCCGTGACCACATTGGCCTTACCAGGATGATACTGTATGCTCAAGTCATTATCTTTCAACAGCTCTAACCACCGGCGTTGCCTCAAATTGAGCTCCTTCTGAGTAAACAAGTACTTCAGACTTTTGTAGTCGATAAATATCTCACAGTGCTCACCATAAAGGTAATGTCGCCATAGTTTCAATGCAAATACAACCGCGGCTAGCTCCAAATCATGCGTAGGGTAATTCTTGTCATAATCCTTTAATTGGTGTGAAGCATAAGCAATTACCCTACCATGCTGCATCAACACACATTCTAAACTGCTATGGGAGGCATCACTATAGATCACAAATCCCTCTCCCATCACTGGCAATGCAAGGATCGGCGCCGATATCAATCTCAACTTCAGCTCATCGAAGCTCTGCTGGCATTGCTCAGTCCAAACAAATCTGGTCCCCTTCCTAGTCAATCGGGTGAGGGGAGTAGAGAGCTTCGCAAAGCCCTCTACGAATCGACGGTAATATCCCGCTAAGCACAAAAAGCTCTGAACCTTAGTAACCGTTGTAGGTCTAGGACAATCTCGAACGACATCAATCTTCGTCGGGTCCACTGCCACTCCTACGGCTGAAACCACATGGCCTAAAAATGAAACCTCTCGAAGCCAAAATGCGCACTTTTTTAACTTGGCATGCAACTTCTTCTCTCTCAGAAGTTACAGCACTATCCTCAAGTGCTCCTCGTGCTCTATGCTACTTCGGGAGTAAATTAACCAGAATATCATCGATAAATACCACCACGAACTGATCCAAGTACGGCTGAAATACTCGGTTCATCAGATCCATAAAGATGGCAGGGGCATTAGTCAATCCAAATGGCATCACTGTGAACTCATAATGCCCGTACCGTGTCCTGAACGCCGTCTTGGATATGTCCTCGGCTTTCACCCTCAGCTGGTGGTAACGGGACTGGAGGTCTATCTTCGAAAATATCGTATCTCCCTGAAGCTGATCAAACAAATCATAAATCCGTGGTAGAGGATACTTGTTCTAGATGGTTACTTTGTTCAGCTCTCTGTAATCCACACACAATCTGAGTGACTCATCCTTCTTCTTCACAAATAAAATCGGGGCTCCCCACGGAGATACACTAGGTCTGACAAACCCTCTATCCATCAAGTCTTGCAACTGAGCCTTCAACTCTCTCAACTCGGCAGGAGTCATCCTGTAGGGTGTCTTGGAGATTGGTGCACTTCTAGGAACTACATTAATCACAAACTCTATCTATCTGTCCGGCGGCATAAAAGATAACTCTGGTAGAAATACATCCGGGTACTCGCGAACAATAGGGATGTCCTCGAGTCTGGGCATCGCCGTAGGCACCTCCACTACAGTCGCTAGAAAAGCGATGCAACCACGACTCAGCATATGTCGTGCTTTGGCGGAAGATATAGTCGCTGCAAATAATGTGCTCTGGCATCCTTTATAAATGTACTCCTCCTGACCATGCTCACAGAGTGTCACCGTCCTCTCTCTACAATCAATGGTAGCATAATACTGGGATAACCAATCCATACCCAACACTACATCAAAATCTAGGAGCTGGCGCAGGACCAACAAATCGACAGATAAAATCCAGGGTCCTAACTGCACTGGGCAAGACCGATAACACTCATCTACGTGCAACGCGTGATATGGAATCTGAACCTCACGTGCACAAGCTAACGGTCCTATCTCTAGCCCATGCAATAATGCAAATGATCTACTGATGAATGAGTGCGATGCTCCAGTATCAAACAATGCTCTAGTGCGAGTAGAGGAGATAAGAATAATACCTGCTACCACCTGATCGGCTGCCAAAGAGTCCTCTACCTGAGCGGCATACACTCGCCCGCTCCGAGGTGGTCGCCTGTCCGGCTGTCGCGATGAGGTGGCCCGATCTGCCTAGCCAAAACTCTGCGAAGCTCCTGCTACTTGCAAAGGCAAGGGAGGTGTCGATGCTGATGAAGGTGCTGGCAACCCTGCTCTCGGGCAAGACGACGAGTAGTGCCCTGTCTGGCCGCATCGAAAACACCGGCCCTGATGCTGCTCGCGCTGCTGGGGTGCATGAGGTCCGCCGCAAATAACACATCTGTTGGGATGCTTCTGATACTGTGGCTGCTGCTGTCTCGGTGGTTGAAAACCTCCTGGTCTCTGTCCCCTCTGAGACCTATGACCCTGAGACTGAAATCGTGGCAGCCTCGGAGGTCTCGATCTACTAGACTGTCCCAAATCAGGTGGCGCTGGACGCTTCTCTCCGGAGCTGGTCCCTGGCACTCCGTCCCTCTCAGATAAAATCACAGATCCTCGGTCAACCCACTGTAGTAATCCAGAATTATAAAACCTCTATTTGCTTTTAAAGATGTTAAATTATTAATTTTTGACAAAAGTGGAGAGATAGTGGGTCAATAGTGGGCCCAGAAATATCAACTTTTGATCGGGGTCTGATCTGGAAAATCCGAGATCACCATTGCGATCGTCTCGTCGAAACATAGAAGTTTCATATTCATATGTTTTCGATCCGACGGTCGGATCTTCCAGAAATCAGAAATCAAAAAGTGGGCCCCGCGACTTAAGTGCATAGTAAACCTTGTATTTTAATTCACCTTGGATTGCTAGTGGTCGAACCACTGTTTTAAATTTAAACATAGGGGTATTAGTAATGGACCCTAGCTAATTTTGACGTTCTGAGCGCGATGGCGCTGACGGATTTCGCGTTTGGCGACCCGGGTGCATCGAAGTGCGTGCCACGCGCTATATTGAGTCGAACTTTATGGAACGACTTTTAATCCGGGCATCGAACGAACCAAACAAATACGCTACCTGACAGGTCTCGACGAGCCGGACGTCGTGGCGAAGTTCGTTTCGCATTTTGATGAGCGGATTGCCTCGAAATGCGTGAAAAGCACCTAAAATTGGACTAATGTGTATAAAAAGTTAATATTTTATGCACCAATTGTTTAGAGACTTTAAGGTGAGGGTGTTGGGTGCAAATTGCACCCACTGTGAAGTGCTCGAAGCTTTAAGAACAAGTGTGAACCGGGTTTAGAACTATTTTGCAAAGAATCATGCATTAGGTGCATTTTTGCCTCTTGGTCTCCTGGTATGTGTAACCGAGGAGTTAAGTTGGATTCCATAAATCCAACTTCTCCTCTGTATCATCCATAGCAAGCTCGGGTGCGTGGGAGGCCAAAGAACACAAGCCACCATTGAAGGAATCTTGTATTAAAAACTCCTGCCTCTTAAACTTCTTGTAACTGCTCCACTCAAGGGGCCCTTTGGTTCCCTGCTGTCCTCAAAACCGAGCCCCGGAGTGAAGGGGAGCCAAAGAACACCTCCATTGTTTTTCCCAAACCGAGAGAGAGAGAGAAAGAGTGAGAGAAAGAAAAGGTTGGATCAACTTTGTCAAGGGAAGTTTTGGGAGTGCCCTTGGGAGTTCGTCTGTACCTGTGGACCTTGCTGGAGGCTGCCGAGGCTGTGCGTGGAGGAGGGAGCAAGATTCCGGCTACTTCCTTCTTCCCCGAGCTCGGCAAGGTAAGAACCTTCAAACTTTTAGTTGTAGAAGCCCAGGACCATTAGCAGTGGACTCCTTAGGTCCTCAGCATGCTCCCTGCAAAGCCCCGTGCCCCCATGCAGTCCGGTTGGCCGGCGGCCAAAGTGGGTCGCCGGAAACCTAGATTTCCTCCGCCTCGAGATAACTCGGCAACCATTGGGCACAAGCACACCAAAATTGGTAAGTAGGGACTGTAGGATGTGTAGGTTTATTCTGCAAATTTTGAAGGTGTACGGTGGAGTAGATTAGGAGAACTTTGATGCCCTAGTTTTGGGCTTTTCGTGCTCGCGGCCGAGCTTGCAGCTCCGGCGCCGGCGGGCTTTCCCGGCGCAGGCCAACTGCCCAGCGGTGATGAAGGGACCCAAGGGAGTCTACCCATGCTGTTGCATGGACCCCATGCACCATGAAAACCATGGTGCCATGGTTGAACCCGAAAACAAGAATTTTTGTGGCCGCCGGCGCTCCGGCCATCTCCGGCCGGGGTGAGATAGATGGGAAGTTTCCTGTGGTCCCGTAGACCACTTCCATCCAAGTTAGAGAACTCCAAAGTGCCTCTGTGAGAAGTTGCCATTAGAGGCCATTAAGCTCGAAATGGAGCTTCCTCCGCCGTGCCGCCGCCGCACCCCGGGGCCCCGCCACATGCATGGAGAGTTTCAGAGGAACATTTGGCACCTATTGGTGCTGGTGGTTGGATCCCAGAACCCCTGTATGCATCATCACGAAAATCCATGCATGTGCCATCTTCTTCCTCCTCGAGCTCGGTTGAACCATGGTGCAAACTGTTGGGTTTTATTTGATTTATTGTGATTTAAATCTTGTATTTTGGCCTTTGGGCTTTTCTGGTCAGCCCAATGTCAATGGGCTTTGCCTGGGAGCCCAAACCCATTTCCCCTCTACATGTGATATTTAGTCCCACATCGGAAATTCATCACATGTAGAGTGGGTTTATTTACTCCCTCTCTTGTGTATGTATTGATTAGCAAGTGAGAGCAAGGCTTTTCCAATACACACACGGGCTGGGCCGGGCCTGCGCGTTTTTGACTTGGTCCATTTGACTTTTGCCTTTAATGCCTATATTGGGAATTTATTTCTCGGGCTACCCAAAGGCCTTCCTTGGGAAGGGCCTTTGTGGGCTGCCCAAGAAGAGACCCGTTGGAGCTTGTCTCCTGTGGGTTTTAGGCTCTTTAAAAAGAGAGCTTGTGAGCTAAGTAAAATGACACACAACATCTACAATTAAGCTTAAAAATTTTCCTCTCTAATTTACAAATTTGCACAGTGTGATTTTCCTCTTTGAGTTTATATTTTCGCTGGATCTCTGAAAGTTGTTGGGTTCGCTACGCACCATCCCGGAGTCGTTGCCGACGGGGTGGACAGTGGTCGTTGTATCGCTAGGGGTGATTGCCGGAGCCTCGCACGTGGAGGGGCAATCTCGCTTCTAGGACACGCACCATCCCGGAGTCGTTGCCGACGGGGTGGACAGTGGTCGTTGTATCGCTAGGGGTGATTGCCGGAGCCTCGCACGTGGAGGGGCAATCTCGCTTCTAGGACAGTGCTCACGCACGCCTCGACATTCACAGGCTTCATCTAAACTTTGATTTACAGTATTTTGAGTTTAAATTAAATATAAATTATTTAAAAGAATTAATTTGAAAAGATAAAATTTTTCCAACAATCTAGAAGCGAGATTTAATTCATTTTATCTTTTCACATAATTAGTGAAATACTGTTGCCTGTGATTAAGGTAAACACTTAATTAGAATATTTAATTAAATAGTTGATCTATTGTTAGCATATATTATTGTGATAATACTGTTACTGTGAGTGCTGTTTCTACATAATTGTTAGTATCTATGCTGTTTAATTTCAAACTTCTGTACACTGTTCATTCGAGACTACTTCCTTAATTAAAACTGTTAATTAAATAATATTGTGTTATTATAATTATTTACACTGCTATATATATAATACTGTTAGTATTAATATAAATAGTGTTAAATACGTTATTTGCTTAAACCGTACTGTGATTTATATAATTATTTAATTAGTTTGCTTTGTTAGTACTCTCAACTATACAACTCTGTTAATTAATCTATACTGTAACTTAAGAGAACTCTGTTAGTATTTATATATAGTATTTATATATATTGTTGTTATTACTATTGTGTTGGTTAATTTAATTAATATCTTTTCACTGTTATAACAGTACGTTACTATGCTATACCATAGATTTGTACTATTGTGTTAATATAGTGATTTGTATAATTTTGTGTAACTGTTATATGTAAACTATTGTGAGCATATATATAGTTGATAGAAAACTTCTATTTCACTAATTAAAATATTATTAAACTGTTACACTGTTACTATTTTAATTAAATTACATCTTTACATAGTGCTTGATTTTTACATTGTTAATTAAAATCTTGTATAATTATTGTTGATTAAATTTAAACCTATCAACTTAGATTAACTGTTTTTAAACCTAGAATAATTTTGTGACATTATTTTAGATTATTGATTAAACAGATTAATGGAGGATTCGTATTCGGCGAAGCCTGTTACTTTTGATGGTCGTAATTTTAGAAGGTGGCAGAATCAAATGCGATGCTGGCTCACCACGCTGGGACTTGTTTCTGCCATCTCAGATCTTGTTGAGAATGGTAATGAAACTGCACCTAATGGTGCTATTCAGTCTGTGGCAAATCGCCCTCAGACTCGCAGCCAGTCTCAGAGTGCTCCTACTCCTCCTGGTGTTGCACCTGCACCTTTACCTGTGCCTCCTTCTGATCCTGCTATGATTAATTATCATTGTCTGAACCGGATCCTTAGCACCCTATCTGATAAGCTTTATGACATTTACTGTAGTTTTCAGACTGCTAGGGAACTCTGGATTTTCTTAGAACAAAAGTATGGCCAGATTGATCCTACCAAGATGAGATACCAAGCTTCAGATTTGCTCAAGTTTAAATTGGTAGATAGTAAACCAATGTCTGACCAACTACAGGATTTTGAGTACATTATTGAGCAGCTTAGATCTAGTGGTATAGATCTAGATGAGAGTTTTCTAGTTGCCACTTTAATAGATAAGTTGCCTCCTTCCTGGTCCAGCCATGCCAATGATCTGAACCACAATCAAAGAGAACTTTCCCTGAATTTTGTCCTAAGATCTCTTAGGATAGAAGAAACCAACCGAGCTAGAGATAAGAAGCCTAACGAGCCTTCTACCCAAGCCAACCTAGTAGAGAACCCGAAACCTAAGGGTAGAAATTTCCAACCCTTTAGGAGAAACTTGGTTAGTGCTTCTCTTTTAGTTCAGCAAGGATTTAAGTTTGTTTTTAAATGTAATAGGGTAGTAATTAGTAAAGGTGTGAACTTTATTGGGAAAGGATTTTTGACTGATGATTTATTTAAGCTTTCTATGATGACTTCTACTATTAATGAAAGTATGATTTTGAATGTTGTTTCATCTGATGTTTGGCATGAAAGATTGGGACATGTGAATTTTAATACTATTAAGAGATTGATGAATTTTGATTTAATTCCTAAGTCTGTTTCAAATGATCATAGATGTGAAATATGTGTGCAAGCTAAGGAACCTAGAAGACCATTTAGATCTGTAGATAGAGATTCTGATCTGCTAGAACTTATACACAGTGATGTTTGTGATGGATGTAGACCCAGTAGGGGTGGAAGCAAATATTTTGTAACATTCATTGATGATCATTCAAAGTATTGTTATATTTATCTGATTAAGAATAAAGATGAAGTTTTGAATAAATTTAAGATTTATAAAGCTGAGGTTGAAAATCAATTGGATAAGAAAATTAAGATTTTAAGATCTGATCGAGGAGGTGAATATACATCAAATGAGATGACTGTTTTCTGTCAAGAATTTGGAATTGTACATCAAGTGACTGCACCTTATACACCTCAATCTAATGGAGTAGCTGAAAGGAAAAATAGAACTTTGATGGATATGGTAAATTCAATGATTATTAGTTCTGGTGCACCCGAGAACTTGTGGGGTGAAGCTTTGATGACTGCTTGTGTAATTCTTAATAGGATTCCCCACAAGAGTTCTTCTGTATCTCCTTATGAAATTTGGAAGGGTAGGAAACCTAATCTGAATTATTTTAAAGTGTGGGGTTGCCTAGCTAAAGTAAAGATTCCTGAAAATAAGAAGAGAAAGATTGGTCCTAAGACTGTGGATACTGTTTTCTTAGGCTATGCAGATGGTAGTAATGCTAATAGATTCTTGGTGGTAAATTCTGAGGTTAATGAGATTTCTAACAATACAATTATTGAAGCTAGAGATGCAGTATACTTTGAGGATATCTTTCCTTTTAGAACTAGAGTAGATAGACCTGTTCCTGTTGAGACTATAGGTGGATCTAGTAGACCCAGCACTAGTGAACCTATAGAAGAGTCTGAACCTAGGAGAAGTAAGCGTCCTAGGATTGAGAAGACTTTTGGTGATGATTTCTGTGTCCTTCTTGTAGAAGATACCCCTTCTACCTTTGACCAAGCTATGACTTCTGTAGATGCATCATTTTGGAAAGAAGCTGTTAAGTTGGAGATGCAATCTATTCTACAGAATCATACTTGGGAGTTATCTGATTTACCTGTAGGTTGTAAGCCTGTAGGATGTAGATGGATCTTTAAGAAGAAATTGAAACCAGATGGGTCTGTAGATAAGTATAAGGCTAGACTTGTAGCTCAGGGTTTTTCCCAGAAGCCTGGTGTAGATTATTTTGATGTCTATGCTCCTGTAGCTAGGATTACTTCTATTAGGATTCTGCTAGCTTTAGCCTCTGTCCATAATTTGATTATTCATCAGATGGATGTTAAGACTGCTTTTCTAAATGGTGATTTAGAGGAAGAGATTTATATGAAGCAACCTGAGGGATTTATTGTTGCTGGACATGAAAACAAAGTTTGCAAGTTGACAAAATCTTTATATGGACTTAAACAAGCTCCAAAGCAATGGCATTTGAAATTTGACTCTTTAGTTGTGAAAGCTGGTTTTCATGTGAACATGTCTGATGAATGTGTGTACTCTAAGGAATACAATGGACAGATAGTAATCCTATGTTTGTATGTTGATGATATTTTGATCTTTGGAACAAATATGGATGTGATAATGGATGTTAAGAAATTACTTAATGATAACTTTGATATGAAGGATCTTGGGCAAGCTGATGTGATTCTGAATATGAAGATCATAAGAAAATCAAATGAAATTATTATGAGCCAATCTCACTACAGTGAACAAGTGTTAAAGAAATTTGGATATTTTGATTCTAAGATTGTTGTAACACCTTATGATCCTAGTGTACATCTTAAGAAGAATAAAGGTGATCCTATAGGACAGAATAGGTATGCTCAGATTATAGGATCTCTAGGTTATCTTGTAGATTACACTAGACCTGATTTAGCCTATGCTGTGAACAGATTGAGAAGATATACCCATAACCCAAATAGAGAACATTGGAATGCCTTAGAAAGAGTTTTGAGATATCTGAAAGGCACTGTATCTTATGGATTGCATTTTTGTGGATTCCCTGCTGTATTAGAAGGATTTAGTGATGCTAACTGGATAAGTGATACAGCTGATGTGAAGTCAACCACTGGATTTGTTTTTCTCCTTGGTGGAGCAGCTGTTTCTTGGAAGTCATCGAAACAATCATTGATAGCTAGAAGTACAATGGAATCTGAATTAATAGCTTTAGATACCACTGTAGCAGAGGCTAAGTGGATTAGAGAATTTCTGTATGACTTGCCACTGATGGAGCGACCTTTGGCACCAGTGTGTATACATTGTGATTGTAGATCTGCTATTGACAAGTGTGCTCAAGAAAATGTGGAAACAAAGATGAATAGATTTATGAAAGTAAGACACAAGTATATTCGGCAGAATATTAAGGAAAATGTAATTGCATTGGAATTTGTGAGATCTGCAAAGAACTTAGCTGATCAGCTTACTAAAGGTTTGTCTAGGACAGTGATCCTAGAATCGTCGAGGGGGATGGGGCTTAGCCCACAATAAAAACTACCGGCGACGGCAACCCAACCTCTTGGAGGTTCAATGGGTAGAAACAAGTCGAATTGGTAGTTGTGCGGAGCACTGCTTTTATATACTCATCCCTATGGCGACAGTGCTCATTTATGCAAGTGGTAGTAAGGGTTCTTACCCTGAATGGTTCCGAGACCCTTGAGGCAGGGTGTGACCTTGCATGCACCCTTATCAGGACCTACTATATGTGTGTAGTCGTGAGGCCGCGACTGTGGGAAGAGGGCGGTTCCCTAAAAACACACATGAATCGATATGAGCGCATGGCCATAAAAGCGCTAACCCGCATAGAACCTAAACGGCTGTACCATGTGTACTGTTTGTGGAAATCCGATTCACCGGCCTTGGTTCAAGGCGAAGTCCACCATTGTGCCCTCGGATGTACATAAACCTGTACTAAGTGAAGGTTCAAACCCGAAAGGTACCTTCGCCGAATACGTGGTATAAGGGATCCAGCATCTGTTTTAGTTTTTATATTTCTTTTACTTTATTTTGTATTTCGTTTTTACAAGTTTTAAATTATGTGGGGATTGTTGGGTTTTATTTTGATTTGGTGATTTTAAACTTGTGTTTTAACTTTTGTTTTTGGAAATTTTGCTTCTTGGGCTACCCAAGAGCCACCTTGGAAGTGGCATCTTGGGCTACCCAAGAGCCTTCCTTGGGAAGTTGCTTTTGGGCTGCCCAAGAGAGATCTTGTCCCCTGGTGAGTTATTGTGCTTGTCTCTTTGGGCTCTTTAAATTGAGAAGAAGAGTAAGCTTTGAGGACTGACAAAAAAAGCTACAATTCTCTTCTCTTATTTTAGATAGCTACAATACACTGTGATTTATATTTTCCTCTTTGAGCTTCTATTTTTGCTGGATCTCTGAAAGTTGTTGGGTTCGCTACGCACCATCCCGGAGTCGTTGCCGACGGGGTGGACAGTGGTCGTTGTATCGCTAGGGGTGATTGCCGGAGCCTCGCACGTAGAGGGGCAATCTTGCTTCTAGGACAGTGCTCACGCACGCCTCGACATTCACAGGCTTCATCTAAACCTTGTTTTATATTATTTTGAGTTTAAATTAAGTTTAAATTATTTAAAAGAATTAATTTGAAAAGATAAATCTTTCCAACACAAACTTGCACCTAGGTTGATGGGGATTGCTTCAAACCCATTGTAGATCACTTTGATCCAGAAAAAGATGGCCCAGGTGCAAACCAGAGAGAACCCAATTCGGATTTGTGCTGTGTATGTGTGTGTGTGTTGTGCATACCAGCTGCTCGATTAAATGCCTCAGTGAACTTTAAAATAGAATTTGATAAAACTTTGTATATGAATCGTGCTCCAACATCCCCTGAGCTCTGTGCTCACTTCAGATCAAAGTGATTCTGAGTGGATTAAAGTTTGGAGCATTGCGCTCTATGTTAGTGAGCTAGGGTCTGGGTCTGCTTGAACCAGCACTCCTGGGCTACAACAATGGTGAGCACTGGTATCTTAGCCACATTTGGAGCAACTTTGATGTTCAGACCTGAGCTATGTGAGGTTAGAATAAAAGTTATATTAAAATCAACATAAAATGATAATGTTTGAATAAAACAGTGCTTCGGGCTGTTCGAAGCCGCGACAGTGCATTCCTGGCTATTTTGGGGTCACTGAACGCGATGCTCGCGTTAGAAACAGTGTTTGAAGTCCCGGAGAAACAAAAATTCATTTGGGCTATGTTAGAGAGGGTTTTTTATGACCGAAGTTTTCCTCGGATTCCATGCTGCCACAAATTGGTGAGCACGGTGTTCAGCATGATAAATGTCACCTGCTGGAAGTGACGGTTCGTCAAAATTATTTTCCAGTTGAAAGAACGAGCGAAAACAGTGCTCAAATGGCACTAAAATGTAATTTCTGGAAACTTTAAGGGTTTAAATACAAAATAGACAATGTGTACTGGTTAGTAAAATGTTTAAATGATTCCTAAGCTTTTCGTTGGGATCCATCGGCTTTCGTTGAGCGGAAATCGGATAACAGTCCGAGAATCGGCAAAGTCGTCGATTTTACGGTATCCGGGTTACAATTAAAAATAACTAAGAGGGTTGTATTTGATCTAGGTTAGTTAGCGTTAGGGGGACTAAGTCGATCCCTGATTTACATTTTTTGATCCAGGTTGGCTCAGTTTGCATCTAGATTCGAGCACATATTGGATTTCAGTTTAAATCGCCTGCGCATTGACAGGTGGGTTATCTTCGGTCCGGATTTTATCAGTTCGGCCCTCTGGGGTGCGATACTGGTTGGACCCCTGTTTTTGGTAACTAAACTTGATTTCTTTGAGCCTGCCTTTCTTTGATTATATTATATCTACTATCTGCCTGATCTATGCCTGTTATCTGTCCTAGTTTGCCTTACATGATTGTTCATAGCACTTCTAGCATTTATACTTTTACTTGGACATTTCCATGGTTGATTAGTGAGCCTGTTTGTTCTGCTGATCAAATGATACATCTCTGAACACATAGATTTATTTGACTGAGGTTTTACCCAGCTTCGTAGGGTCGCCGGAGTCTGTTCTTGTTTGATAGGACAAAGGCACTGCTCTGCGAGGTTTGGATCTAAAACCCAAGCTTCGTAGTGTCGCCTAAGTCTGTTCTTGTTTGATAGGACGAGGGCAATGCTCTTCGAGGTTTGGACTTTTCAAAACAGTTTTCTTAAAAATATGTGTTTAAGTTTTGTATCATTTGGTTGGTTGGTGTGGTTGAGTTGAGTATATCTGTGAGTTTCTGTTGAGAGAGATTTGCCTTGATCTTGCATATGAGCTGAGATTTACTGTTTTGTTGCTGAGTATTCCTGCATGAGAGTTGAGATTCAGTTGATTTTGCCCTTGCATCCCAGTGGGGATTTCCCGGCTTGTTGCCGATTACCCGGTCAGTGGACCGTGAGCTTGAGCATTTGCATATGATTCGCCCGCACCGTTGTACTTCACGAACATCAGCGGATTTGCTACCCGTAGCGATGTTCTTTACCGGTAAAGTGGTTAGCAGTTGCAACCCGTGACCCTAGTTTGGGGAATGTCAACCAGGTGGTGCCAGGTGGGCAGCCTTGCCTGAGGTCTTGTGGGACCAATATGGTAGCTTGTGATTGGGTCTTTGTGTTTTCATTTATTTGATGCATGTGTTGTTAAGTTGCTTTATCATGCTTCTTTGATGCCTTTGATTATAGTTACATTGCTGATTGTCCTAATTCCTTGATGCCTTGATTATAGTTCTTAGTTATGTTACCCTGCTCTAACTATAACCTGCTTTTATCCTGCTTTAATTCTGCTAAAATTATCTCCTATACTTGTATCCAGATTGTGAGTTATGCTTTCTTTATAGCACCAGTTATATATCTGCTTTACCCTAACCCCTGATTTATTACTATCCTCTAGCATTGTATACCAGTAGGTACGATCTGCTATTTCTCGGCTCGTCGTGCCCACTGGGATACACTCCGGTGTGTCTCACACCCTCGGGTGACTGTTTTTCAGGTCAAGCGGGTGTTGAGATGTCGGGACGAGTTGGTGAGATCACGAGATAGAGCTTGACCCTGGACAGCCGTTAGCCCAAGTGATTACTTGTTAATGAGAAAAGAAATGTAATGTAATGAAATGGATGTAAATGTGTAACTGTGATATTGTAATAAGTATTCGTAGTTAGTACTCTGTTTTGATTGCCATGCTAGCCGTGCATATATAGAAAAGGCTCAATCCCCTGTGGGATTGGGACTCTTCTATATATGTGGCGGTCTGTTGCGCCCTGGCTGGTTTCAAACTCTGATTTCAAAAAAAAAAAAAAAAAAATTTAGACGCTGGTTTTTAAACTCGGGGCGTGACACCCACTGGGCGTGCTCAATCGCTGCATTCAAAGTCGGCGCTCGCTGAGAATGCACGAACTGATAAATATCCCGATGCAGTCCTCTCTCAAAGAGATCAATCCGCTGGGCCTCATCCCGTGCAACATGGGGTACACTGTTCAGCAATCGCGTGAACTCACGAATATACTTCTGAAGTGACCGACTCCCCTGCTACAGGCGTCTCAAATCCCCTTCCAGTTTTTGGTTTGCACTGTTTGGAAAGAAGGCCCCGAGCAGCAAAGCACGAAACTCGCTCCAAGTCATCAACTGAACTCCAGGTGGTCCAACAGGACGAACTCAATGTCACCAAGTCTCGACATCCTTCTCCAAAAAGTGCATAGCCAAGTGCACCCGATACTTCTCCTAGATGAACAAGTTTTCAAACAACTTTTCTATTGCGGCGATCCAGTTCTCTGTCTCCCAAAGGCTCCAGACTCTGCCCTGAAAACTGCGGGGGATGGAACTGACTGAAATAAGTCAATCGATCAGTAAGCTCTCGCTGCTCCTGTATTGACAATGGTGTAATCAGGGTCGAAGTCAACGATGTCGCGGCAGGAGGTACAACTGGCGGTACAGTAGGAGATGCTCTCTACTCAAGCATGCTCATCATGCGCTCCATATTCTCTTCCTAGCGCCTCATATCCTCTGACATCTGCGCTACCTGGGCTCGTAACTCCCGGACCTCACTCTGCTCTGTCTGCTCAGCCTCCCGCTGCTCAGGCTCCTCATCTGATGCAGGATGTGCCCTCGTCGCTGCACGATGTCTCGGAGGCATCGTAGACAACTGCAACAAAACCAAACGTCAGAACACAAAAATCTCTCGACCCGATCAAGCGAAAGTCTAGAATATGTTACCCATTCTAAAGCATTATGTCGTCTGTAGCCAACATAATCACTTTAGAGAATAAACATGCAAGATCACTCACCCCAATCCCCTGGGGGAGGAACAGACTCAATCAGGACTCTCGCTAAAGTCACGTATCTCACGACAGTCATCCTACTGTCCAACCAAAAGCCTAGGGTTACCAAGTCTTCAACGACCTACAACCTAGGCTCTGATACCACCCTAATCTGTTACGCCTCGCAGTCGAAACTGCGACCCAGGCTCGCCAACAGATCCGCCATCTGTACGGGAATCCCCGCACAGACGAAGCATCTAACCTGCAAAATCGAATCTATAACTATACATGTATTAAAGCTGAAATAAGAATAAATAGCTACAGAATCAAAAACTGAACAATCTGAATATACAAAATCTAAGATAAATAGTCATCTCCCACTATGATACAAGATACATCAACTCTCAGACTGTACAGTACAAAAATAAAATCTCACATACAGGGTACATCTACCTCTGACTCTCAAAATAAAGCTGGTAAGGAACTACTCGGCCACGCCCTTACCTCGATCTGCTACCTCCGCTCGAACCGAAGCCGGAACAGCTATCTCTGAAAATCAGTCACCACAGCGGGTGTGAAACTACACCAACACGTAATTCTCAGTGGGTACCGTCACCAATATCCACGGTATGCCCACTAAGTCTACTGGAGGCAATAAAATAGGTAAACAGGTAATATGAAAAGCTAATATGAAACTACAGGTGTAGAATACTGGGATTTCGGATGGCGCACCGACCTCGCAAGATGGTGTGGTGCGGAGGAAATTGCCTCGGGTGTGTTCGATATGTGTCTTCTGATGAGTTCGGGTTGATTCGGATCTACGCGGAAGCCCCAGCTTGATTCAGAGTTTCCTGGCATTGTGCGCCGATAGAGGACTGGTTTGGGCAGCCTCGACTCCACAGTGGTGTGCAGAAAAAGTGGGAAACACTTGGAACAGGTATATTTTATGATTCAGCGGAGTCCGGGAGGTTCCGGACTGACGCGGGGGTCCCGAAGGCGAAAAGTGAGTTGGAACTGGCAATTTTGGAGCCAGTTTTTTAGATTTAGCATAGCGACTCCACGGATGAGCTTTTTGAGGAGAAAAAGCTTTGGACATGTGTATTTTCAGATTACAGCGGAGTTCGGGAGGTTTCGGGCCGGTGCGGAGACCCCGAAGGCAAAAAGTGACTTAGAGTTGGCTTAATTTGGAATTAATTAATTAATTAATTAATTAATTAATTATTTTAAATAATTGGAGTTTTGCCTGAGAGAAGGAATTAGAGAATGTGGATGTGTGTGAGAGGGAGGTCTTGGCTTGGAGTTGGTGTTGGTGTTGGAGGGGTTTCCTTGGGTTCTTATTCACCTTGCACCATACACCATGTGTTACGGAATTTGAGTTGGCGTATTTCGTGAATGTAATATGTCTTGAAGATTGAAGATGAAGAAACTTCGGATCGTATACCTCAATCTCAAGAAAGAAGAATTCAAAAGGATCAGGTACGTTTAACTAAAGAATTTTGATGATCCGAATACTTCTTATAGTGTAGAAACACCTGGAAGAGGTTTTAATTGCTTATTCATCAAAAACTGGACATGGGACATGTTCAGGATCCGGATCGTGGCTTTCAATCCGGATCCCGAAAGGTGTTTGTTCATACACTGGTTCAATCCGGATCGCAGCACTCTCTGATCCGGATCCCGAACACTAGTTTTACCTGTTTGCTTCTTCGATCCGGATCAGGAATTGCAATCCGGATCCCGAACATGATATTCTGGTAAAACTGTATGAACGATCCGGATCGGGGACTACGATCCGGATCCCGAACAGGCAATTTTCTGGAAATCGTGGTTTGTGCTTCTGCAATCCGGATCGCCAAATCTGATCCGGATCGCCGTCGGGATTTCTTTCCAGAAAAGGCTGTTTTTGATCCGAATATTCTTCCTAGGGTTTCTAACCTATAAATAGCCCTTCCATTTCATTTCTAGGGCATCCGCAATAGATCGGCTGATTAAGAAAAGATAGCCGAAAAGAAAAATCCACATATATAGAGAAGAACGGAAATCATTAGATCTATTCAATGGTTCTTCATCTATATTGATTGATTTGATTCTAGGTTTTCCATACTCACATTTTGAGTAGAATCAAATCAATGAATACTTAGATGGTATTTCCGATCTATCTTTAATCTAAGTATTCGGCGGATCATCACCACCCAAACAAACAACGATTTATCCCAAAATCGGCGCGTGGACTCGCGTGGCCTTGTGGATTCAAGGTGTTATCGCTCTCGTGGATTCGGAGCGAGGTGCGTTCGTGGATTCGAAGCGTGCCATTGGGTGAAGACCGTGGATTCGGTTGGACGTCGTGGACTCGACGTTGGACGCTGTGGATTCAGCGTTGGGCGCGGATCGTGGATTCGAGAAGCGTCGTGGAGCGAGCGGAGAAGATCTACTAGGAGCGTATGGTAAAAGGTTGAGTCGTCTGTGAGTACGCTATATCACCTTGTACGTGTGTTAATTCTAGTGGATTTCGCCGTGTTATCGGTCCCGTGGTTTTTTACTCCGGTTTGGAGTTTTTCCACGTAAAAATCTTGCGTGTTCTTTTATTTTTCCGCATTGGGTTTTATCGCACAATGATTTTTTGAGTGTTTATTGTTTACACCTATTCACCCCCCTCTAGGTGTTTTTTCCCCTATTTAGATCCTTATTAACCTAAACCCAACAAGTGGTATCAGAGCGGGAATAGGGTTGTAAACAATGGTTGAAGGTGGAAACATCAATCGACCCCCTTTCTTTGATGGAACTAATTATGCGTACTGGAAAGTACGGATGAAAGCTTTCTTAATTTCCATCGACGAAAGGGTGTGGCAATCAATTGAATTAGGATGGTCTAATCCAACTGAAATTTTAGATGATGTTCGCACCTTAAAACCTAGGTCGAAATGGACCAAGGAAGAGATAGACTTATCTTCTTACAATGGCAAAGGGATTAATGCTCTATTTAATGCTTTGTCACAAACTGAGTTCTCTCGCGTCTCGGCATGTGAGACTGCGAAAGAAATCTGGGATGTTCTTCAAGTTACGCATGAGGGAACTAACTTAGTGAAGATTCAGAAACTGCAAATGCTCACGAGCAAGTTTGACTCTATCTCTATGGCAGAGAATGAATCCTTCACTGACTATTACACACGATTGCAAGATATCGTGAACTCATGTGCTAACTTGGGAGAGAAGATTCCAGAATTTAAAGTTGTAAGAAAAATTCTAAGAACTCTTCCTGAACGATTTCGCCCGAAGGTCGCAGCCATTGAAACAATTAAACACCCGGACGAAATGCGTGTAGAAGAATTAGTAGGTGCTTTACAAACTTATGAAATGACTTTTCCTACTAACTATTCTTCTGGAAAGGCATCCTCTTCTAAGTCTTCAGGTTACGCATTGAAATCAACTAAAGAAGAAGACGCGGATTCATCCTCCTCGGACGACGACGAGAACATTTCTATGGAGGACTTTGAGAAGCAGCTCGCTCTCTTGACAAGGAAGTTTCGCCGCAACTTTCGAAGGGGAAATTCAAGCAAACCTCAATCCTTCGGAAAGTCGAAGAAAGGCAAGGGTCCTTCAAGCCACAAGTCAAGAAATCAAGAGAACTTCTCAAAGGATAAGAAAAGTTCTGAGGGACAAGTTCAGTGTTTCAAATGTCGAGGCTACGGCCACATTGCAACAGAATGTCCCAACAAGAATCCGGCTAAGAAGAAAGCGATGCAAGTAGTTACTTGGGATGACAACTCCACGTCAAATGAGTCATCGTCAAGTGATGAAGAAGACAACGCGACAGCTTTCCACGCGTCCACTACATCTTCTCCCTTCATGTGCTTAATGGCAAGTACATCTGACTCACTGTCCAACTCCACTGTTGAAAAGATTGCAACGGACGATGAATCAGATGATTCGGAAGGTGAAGATTTTGTTTTAGCCTACCATAAGCTTTTGAGGGATTCAAAGAAACTGGCTAAGCAAAACAAGGGGTTGAAAGAGAGATTACAGGATCTTGAAGATGAAGTAAAAAGGTAACCTCTATCTCAACCGATCTTGAAGTGGAAAGGGACAATCTGATTAAGACAAATGTTTCCCTTCAAGAGTCCAATGAGCAATTCGAGAAGAATTATATGGATATGGTGAACAAAGCGAATTACTTCTTGAAGCTCAACGGCGAGGCTCGACAGGAAAAATTGGAAATGACGGAGACCATACGCCAACTAAAGGATGACTTAAAGAGATTTTCTTCTGGAAGGAGTAAGTTGGACAGACTGCTTGGTCTCGGTCAAAGAAATAAGTTCGGCCTCGGATACACTCAAACTGGAGACATTCCAAGTTCGAGTGGTACAGTATTTGTGCCTCAGTCGGTATCTCCTCCTCCGACACCGGTGTTCACGACAAGCAACGACAACGAACCTACTACATCTTCCTCGGAATCGACAAGAACCAAGGTATGTTTTCGTTGTGGCATTTCAGGGCACATAAGAAGAAATTGCAAGACGGAAGCCAAACGCACACCTCAAGCACATCTTGCAACGACTACCAAAAGGGCTATTCCTCGGAAAACAAGTTCAATTCATTCAAAGGAAAAGAGCCTTGGTAGCACATCTCTCAAGACGACATCATCAAGGAGCAGCAATTCTTCAAGCAAGACGCCCTCACCTAGGAAATCAACTCACGACCATTACCAACGCACTTCAAAAAGGTTTGGGTGCGCAAAGGTGAGATCTTTCCCTGTCTTGCTACCAATGTTTCTTTGCATGCATATGATAGTTCGTCTTGGTACCTGGATAGCGGGTGTTCCCGTCATATGACCGGCGATAAAAACTGTTTTCAAACATTTGAGAAAAACTCCGGAGGACTTGTTGTTTTCGGAGATGGTCGGTCTTCCAAAATTGTTGGAAAGGGAACGGTAGCTATTCCAGATGGCCCGGTTCTAGATAATGTATTATTTGTTCATGGCCTTAAGACTAACCTCATAAGCATAAGTCAACTGTGTGATAGTGGTTATTCAGTTAATTTTTCATCTGATAAATGCACTGTAACTGACATGAACCATGCTTTCTTTTTAAAGGGGGTTAGATCAGAAAACAACTGTTATGTAGTTCCTTCTAAGATTTCTGAAAAATGTAACCTAGCATCTTTGAAAAATGAAACACTTTGGCATGAAAGGCTAGGTCACATAAACTTTAAGGAACTTTCTAGAATTTCAAATAAAGATGTGGTCAAGGGGGTTCCAAAACTTTCTTTTGAACAAAACCTTGTGTGTGGCGGTTGCCAAAAGGGAAAACAGTCTAGGACTGCACACAAGAATTTGAACCACATAGGTACAAAACGGCCTTTGGAACTTTTGCATATGGACTTAATGGGGCCAACTCGTCAACCATCTCTGGGAGGTAAATGGTATATTTTCTTGTTGGTTGATGACTTTTCTAGATATACTTGGGTAGCCTTCTTAAAAGAAAAAGCTGATACCTTTGATTCTTTTCTCGAAATCTGCAATCGTATTATGATAGAAAAGAATGATAGGATTACTCGAGTTAGGAGTGATAGAGGTGGGGAATTCATAAATTCCAAATTCATTGATTTTTGCACTTCTAATGGCATCAAACATGAATTCTCCGCACCTTACACACCTCAACAAAATGGTGTAGTCGAGCGCAAAAACAGGGTCGTACAGGAAATGGCACGTGTTATGCTTCACAGCCGGAACTTACCTTTTTATTTTTGGGCTGAAGCGGTGAACACTGCTGTTTATGTTATCAATCGCGTGTATTTGCGCCCGGGGACATTAAATACACCATATGAACTTTGGTTTTGTAGAAAACCTAACATCAAATATTTTCGCATCTTTGGGAGTCGATGTTTTATTTTACGTGATCGTGAGAACCTTGGAAAATTTGACTCTCGAAGTGACGAAGGGATTTTCTTAGGTTATTCTACAAACAGCAGAGCATATCGAGTTTTTAACTTAGAATCTAAGACGATCGTAGAATCGATAAATGTTAAGGTAGATGAAGCTTTTCATTTTGAATCTGAAAAATCTACCCTCGATATCTCTCTTGATGATGATATACCTGCTAATGCATCTTCTTCTAACAATTCTTTCGATAATAACGTTGATGCATCTAACGGTTCTTCAAGCTTATCTGATGTGCAGGAATCATCTCGTGTACCTCCGCCTACTCCTCTACCTCAAACGTTACGCATCTCCAAGGATCACCCTGAATCGAACATAATTGGAGATCCTCAAGAAGGAGTTAGAACACGGAGACAATTGGTTTGCGGATTTGCATGCTATGTATCTCAAATCGAACCAAAGAATGTTGATGAAGCTCTCCAAGATGATTACTGGATTAAAGCAATGCAGGAAGAGCTCCATCAATTTGAGCGAAACAAAGTCTGGGAACTGACGAAGCCTCCGAAGCAACACAATGTGATAGGCACCAAATGGATCTTCAAGAACAAGAAAAACGAAGAAGGTACTATCATCAGGAACAAAGCAAGGTTAGTTGCTCAAGGCTATTCTCAAGTAGAAGGTATAGACTTTGATGAAACTTTCGCCCCTGTAGCTAGACTCGAGTCCATTCGTATATTGTTTGCGATCGCTTGTCATTTTAAAATCAGATTATTTCAAATGGACGTTAAGAGCGCCTTTTTAAATGGATTTTTAAATGAGGAAGTTTATGTAGCTCAACCGAAAGGTTTTGTGGATCATAAACTACCTAACCATGTTTTTCGTCTGAAAAAGGCTCTTTACGGTCTGAAACAAGCACCGCGAGCATGGTACGAAAGGTTGACAAAGCACCTTTTGGAAAAGGGCTACACTCGAGGGGGAGCTGACAGGACTCTCTTTGTGAAGCATTATCAAAACAATTTCATAGTTGCTCAAATCTATGTCGATGACATTGTTTTTGGAGCAACAAGAGATAATGATGCTTCTAAATTCGCGGAGACCATGGAAAGCGAATTTGAGATGTCCATGATGGGCGAATTGAATTATTTTCTTGGATTACAAGTTAAACAAAACGATGAAGGAATTCACTTGTGTCAATCCAAGTATGCACTGGAGTTGGTCAAAAAGTTTGATCTTGAAAATTCTAAGGATTTTCCGACTCCAATGGGAACTAGCCATAAGGGACTTGGAAGTGAATCACAAAGTGAGAATGTAGACGAGAAACTGTACCGCAGTATGATTGGAAGTCTACTATATCTCACGGCTAGTCGCCCGGATATATCCTTCAGTGTTGGGATTTGTGCGAGATATCAATCAGCACCGAAGGAGGTTCACCTGAAAGCGGTGAAACGGATCATCCGGTATATCAAAGGTACAATCAATTTCGGAATTTGGTATCCTATGGGAACGACTTTGGATATTGTTGGATACTCAGATGCCGATTGGGCTGGATCGGTGGATGACCGGAAAAGCACGAGTGGTGCATGCTTCTATCTTGGCCACTGCCTTGTTGCATGGCACAGTAAAAAGCAGAACTGCATAGCACTCTCGACTGCCGAAGCGGAGTACATTTCTGCAGGAAGTTGTTCAACCCAATTGATTTGGATGAAGAGCGTGTTGAGCGATTTCCGGATTTCAACGTCTTCGGTAACCATTTTATGTGACAACACTAGTGCTATTAACATTTCAAAAAACCCTGTGTTGCACTCTAGAACAAAACATATTGAACTTAGATATCATTTTCTTAGAGAGCTAGTTGAATCAAACATTCTTCAACTGTCATATATTTCAACTGAGGATCAATTAGCTGATATCTTAACAAAACCTTTGGATCAAAAACGTTTTATTCACTTGCGTAAAGCAATTGGCATGCTTTCCTTGAAATAAACTCTTTTTGAAACCTTTGCTTAGATTAGGTTTTGTTTTTGTTCTTTTTTTGTTTTGTTCTTTATCTATGTTCTGTACATAGCACACTAATTGAGCATAAATCATAATTGACTTTAATTGCATCCTTTTATGCATTTAGAAATTTATTATGCTTTTGATGTCATAATATTTCAATGTTGCAATGATCATTTACGTTAATTAAACCATCTTTTAAGTGATCAAAGTCAATTTCTCTCTCAATGATCTCTTGGTATAGTCATTATCATATTTGATTGCTTAGTCGAGTATGAATTCGAGATCAATGGTTTGGTTGAATACTTTATATATTATATAATTGATAGCCAATTGAGGGGGAGTCAATGAAATGTAAAATGCTCAAAAGATGTGGAAAGAGTTACATCCCAATGAGGAGTGTGAAAACTACCACCACATGGAGAAAATAAAAAAAATATATACTCCATGAATGAAAAGCAAATTTTTGTTTTGAAAATTGTTGATGAAATTCATATTGAAATACTTGACTCAGTCGTATTTCATGGTTGGTATAAGGTGGGATTTTTTTTAAAGATGCTCAAAGAGCCACTCCTTCAACAGATTGTCTAGATATATTATCTAACTTATCTGGGATTTCAAACATCTATTGATCTTGGTACTTCATTTTCTTTACTGAAATTGATGATTTGATAAAGACATTACACATAGGATCAGGATAGATGTAATTGAAGTTGTTCAACTTTAAGTGTTTTAACTTTCGTAAATTTTCGTTTCATTTTTGGATATTTTTGATAGATTTTGCATAATCTATTTCTTGTTGTATGAAACGATGCCATTTGTTTAAAGTTGACATGGTAAAGTGCTTACATACTTTTTCTGGATTTTATTGTGTTTTTCTAAATTTTTCTGAAGAAAAAGGTGTAGCCGATCCGGATCGGGCAAGTGATCCGGATCCCGAACGCAGGATTTTTCCTGCGGGTAGCCGATCCGGATCACATTCTCGGCCGATCCGGATCACGGCTAGGGTTTTATATAGAAACAACAGATTTTTGATTTCTTTTACCCTAATCTCTGGTTTTCAAGCCTCTAGAGTTTCTCTCTCTAGATTTCTTGCTTCTTGGAGCTTCAAAACTCAAAGTTCTTCGGATTCAAGTAAGTTTTCATGATCAAAACTCGGTTTTTCACAGTTTTTATGGTTTTTCATCAAACGTGAGTTGAAAAATTGGAACTTTTTCGTTTGTGAATGGTTTTTGATCAAATTTCTTTTGAAATAAGAACTCTGGGTCAATTAGTTTTGCTTTTATGCTGGGATTTTACTTGATTAACGAGTTTTTAGGCTTCGATTTCTAAAAATTCGGTTTTAGGGCATAAAAGAGGAATTTTTGAAAATCATGGAATTGATCTATTTTTAAAATTCTTTTTGGAAAACTAATTTGATTCTTGGCTTCTCTACATGATTATGATTGTCTAGGTACAATGTTTTCAAATTTTTCAAAATTGACATTTTTCATATGTTCTTGAGTTGGTTTCACAGGACACTTTCTTAAACTCAAAGCACTAGAATCAATGGCATTCTCCTGGTTGATTCTGTTACTGGTGGCAATGATGCCCGGGAGGTCATCTGTTAAAGAAGAACCAGGCGTCTCAACTCGAGACAAACCAAACGAAGCCAATGAAGACAGCTCAGATTACGATACAGAAGAATGGGACGAATTCTTCAAGGATGTTCAACGAAAAATTGATGAAGAGGACAGGAAATTCACCAAAGGAAAGAGACTTATGAAATCTGCCTCCACGACCAGACAATATACAAGAAGAAGAAATGTTCAAAGAAGTACGAGTCAGCATAGTGGGCCTCTCACCAGAGCACGCTCACTTTCTGGAATTCTGCAAACTGAATCACCATGGACTGCAGGACCAGATGCACCATCTGCATCTAGACAGCGTCCATCTTACTCAAAGACACGGACAACTGAGACAGAGATTTTAGAATCGATTCGTCAGGAACAACACCGACTCTCTGCTACACAAGAAAGAATATCGAAAGAGCTTCAGCAGATCTCTTCTGAACACAAGAAGATCAAGAAGAAGTACTCAAATTTTAAGAATTTGCTTAAAGGGATTTTGAGCAAGCTGAGCTGTACTAGTTCAGATTCTTCAGACTGAGCCGCATCTTCTGTTCACCTTGTCTACTTTAGTTCTTAGGTTTCAGGACGTTGTTTTTTTCTCTCTTCTTTTAGTTTAGTTTTCAGTTTGTGCATACTATTAGGACTTTATGTTTTTTTACTCTCCTTACATATTGTAGCTCATGCTACGTTTTGGCTTTGTTTTGTGACAAAAAGGGGGAGAGAGTGAGAGAGTTAGAAAGAACTCTGAACAATGATTGTGATATCAAGGTAAGTATGAACCTCAACTCTCAACTTTGTTTTTTTTTTCTTTTGTGATTTGTGACATGCTTCTATACTAACTATTCGACTAACTATTTGGGCATGTAATATGACTAACAAGTTGATGTTGGACTAACATACTTTGACATTTGGTTTTCAACTGCTTAGAAGATATGTTGGTTTTTAACTATGATTCTTTCACATATCTGAATTTTTCAAATGTCATGATGAGAATAAACTCTATCTCTGTATTTGGTTTTGTATGTTTCAATTCTTGAGGTATCTAACGAATTTGTTTGTCAAGAATGTTTTCTGTGTGCAGAGATTACAGATGTCTAAGTCTAGAGTCTGTTCTAGGAGTTTATCTCATGTTTTTAATTTCTGGAACTCTTTTGTAAATTTTTGTTGTATGGTGATAGCAACAAAAATATCTTTTTGAATTTTCTTTGTGGATTTGTGTTTTGTCACGAAACCGCCAAAGGGGGAGATTGTTACGGAATTTGAGTTGGCGTATTTCGTGAATGTATTAAGTCTTGAAGATTGAAGATGAAGAAACTTTGGATCGTATACCTCAATCTCAAGAAAGAAGAATTCAAAAGGATCAGGTACGTTTAACTAAAGAATTTTGATGATCCGAATACTTCTTATAGTGTAGAAACACCTGGAAGAGGTTTTAATTGCTTATTCATCAAAAACTGGACATGGGACATGTTCAGGATCCGGATCGTGGCTTTCAATCCGGATCCCGAAAGGTGTTTGTTCATACACTGGTTCAATCCGGATCGCAGCACTCTCTGATCCGGATCCCGAACACTAGTTTTACCTGTTTGCTTCTTCGATCCGGATCAGGAATTGCAATCCGGATCCCGAACATGATGTTCTGGTAAAACTGTATGAACGATCCGGATCGGGGACTACGATCCGGATCCCGAACAGGCAATTTTCTGGAAATCGTCTTTGTGCTTCTGCAATCCGGATCGCCAAATCCAATCCGGATCGCCGTCGGTAAATCTTTCCAGAAAAGGCTGTTTTTGATCCGAATATTCTTCCTAGGGTTTCTAACCTATAAATAGCCCTTCCATTTCATTTCTAGGGCATCCGCAATAGATCGGCTGATTAAGAAAAGATAGCCGAAAAGAAAAATCCACATATATAGAGAAGAAAGGAAATCAATAGATCTATTCTATGGTTCTTCATCTATATTGATTGATTTGATTCTAGGTTTTCCATACTCACATTTTGAGTAGAATCAAATCAATGAATACTTAGATGGTATTTCCGATCTATCTTTAATCTAAGTATTCGGCGGATCATCACCACCCAAACAAACAACGATTTACCCAAAATCGGCGCGTGGACTCGCGTGGCCTTGTGGATTCAAGGTGTTACCGCTCTCGTGGATTCGGAGCGAGGTGCGTTCGTGGATTCGAAGCGTGCCATTGGGTGAAGACCGTGGATTCGGTTGGACGTCGTGGACTCGACGTTGGACGCTGTGGATTCAGCGTTGGGCGCGGATCGTGGATTCGAGAAGCGTCGTGGAGCGAGCGGAGAAGATCTACTAGGAGCGTATGGTAAAAGGTTGAGTCGTCTGTGAGTACGCTATATCACCTTGTACGTGTGTTAATTCTAGTGGATTTCGCCGTGTTATCGGTCCCGTGGTTTTTTACTCCGGTTTGGAGTTTTTCCACGTAAAAATCTTGTGTGTTCTTTTATTTTTCCGCATTGGGTTTTATCGCACAATGATTTTTTGAGTGTTTATTGTTTACACCTATTCACCCCCCTCTAGGTGTTTTTTCCCCTATTAGATCCTTATTAACCTAAACCCAACACCATGCACCACACCTCCTTAATTAGGCCACTTAATTAGCACATGCCATGTCATCACCTTCTCCAAAGGTGAAACAGAGGACAAAATGTAAAACAGAGGAAATAGAAATTGAGGAAGAATGAGAAGAAGAAGATGAATTGAGGGAAAGTGAAAGAGGTTTTTTATGGTGTTGACGGTGCGGATCTTTCGCTATTAGCCGCGTGGGGCCGAGCGGAGCGCATGCGCGTCGAGCCTCATGGAGGGTTGTGCTATTTTTTTTAGTGAGAGAGAGAGAAAGCTTAGTTTTTGTTTTTGGAGTTGCTTTGGGTTTTGCAAGAGGTTGGCGTTGTTGTTGGTGGAGGAGAGACCAGCAGAGGTTGCTGCGCGGGCGCGCATGGGCGCCGCGCGCTGCCGCTGCGGGTGGGCGCGCGCAGCAAGCGGCGCGCGCAGGCGGGCGCGCACAGCAGGTGTGCGCAGCAAGTGGGCGCCGCGCGGCGCTCGCATGGGCACCGCGCGGCGCGCGCATGGGCGCCGCGTGGCTGGCGCTTAGGCGCCGCTGTCACGCCCCGGGAGGTCTAAGGATAAGCGGAAAAGCGCATCTATTTTTTTTTTCTTTATAAATAGGTATCGACCTCGCCCCCGGTGCGCGACAGACCGCCACATATACAAATTCACCCCTCAATCGGACGGAGTCTCCTTTGTATATGTACGGCGTTCCATTTACAATACCAACCATCAACCATACAGTCGTCATCAGTCATAAAGCAGGAAAAATAATTATCTACGGTTTTGCAAACGGTGTCCACTCGACACCCATTTTGGAAATAATTACACATTCACGAAAGACAGCGGCTACAACTTTTTGAAAGGATAAATCCAGAGGTTTGCAAAATCTGTGCCCACACGGCACTCGGTTTTGAAAAGCATTTTCGCAATCATTTTGCCCGTTATTAAAACATGCCGCACACAAGTCCACAATAATAATAAGTTCAATCCACAGTGCTAGCTAATTACTACTTAACATCCATCATGATCAAATCCAAGCAATTTAAACCAACATGTTAACTAAAAGTTAAACTGAAAGAGAAATGAGATAAACCAAAAGAACTAAGATAAATAGCCTGCTACGGCTACGGTCCTCTCGACGCAGTCTCACCGCCATCCCGGCTACTACACCTAGTCAGACCTGTAACGGAGTGGGTAAAGTCAGTGACAAATAAAGTAGATGATTAACAATTAACATAGATTTAAAAGCAAACCGATTACACCGGAACCTTTCGCTTTTCCCTCTCATGAGTTTACATCACCTGTTTTAATTTCCACTAGTACCTGTCGGGGAGACGAAGATCTCCCCTCGTGCACAATATTACTTACGTGATGCTTTTAACCTCTTCACGGAGCTAGTGCGGCCCTCTTAGCTGTCGTGAAGAGGTCCCCACGGCTCCCTCCCCTTTGTGGGGCACACGGGTCAATCTGACCACTTATACGGAAAAGTACACCCATGCGGAGGCCAATCCGCCTATGTACGTGCAGCATCCAAACACCGGGTTGCCGAAAACGGCATGTATGAAGCACCGCGACCTCGGTCGCCACAATTGTTATGTAAAATAAAATACATTCATGCGAATGGTTTAACAGTCCATCTACTTTATTAAACAGGTTAACAGACTTTTTACGATGATACGGTGCACTTACTGCACTTATAGCACTTATAGCAAGGGTACCCACCTGGTTGCAGGAAGATCGGAGCACCTGGATCTTTCGCACACTCCCGCTGCGCACCTGGACCTAAGAAAAGTCCGCAAGGGTAGAGTATAGTCAAAACCACGCGCTAACATCGCAAATGAAAGTCCGAATTTATCTACCCGACGAAAACCCAAGAAAACCGTCAAAACCACGTCACTCGACGGATCCCCGCGCGGCCGCCGCCGCTCGCCGGAGCCCCGCGCGGCCTGAAACCGCGCGGCGTGCCTCCGAGGGCGGCGCTCGCGCGGGTGCGGCCCGTGCGGCGCCCGCGCGGGTGCGGCCCGCGCGGCGCCCGCGCGGTGCCCGCGCGGGTGCGGCCCACGCGGCGCCCGCGCGGCGCTCGCGCGGGTGCAGCCCGCGCGGGTGCGGCCCGCGCGGCGCCGGCGGTTGCCGCCCGCGGGCGGCGTCCGCCCGCCTGCGGTGTCCACACGCGCGGTGCCCTAGCGACACCGCGCGTCTCTGCAGCCCGTGCCGTGCCCTAACTCGCGCGGCGGCGGCGGCGGCGGCGGAGACGACGGAGGCGGGGGAGGAGGAGGCAACCGAAAACACAAAAATTCCAAAAAGAAAACCCCGAAACGCAACAACGAAAATTTAGTCACCGGATAGTTCGACGGGAGAGTCGACCGATCGCGTTCTTGCCTCCGGTTCGTTGTTCGGGGTGATCGGACGCCTTCGTTTCCTTCCTCTTCTTTATTTCTTTCCTCCGGTTAGGGTTCCTCCTTTTCCTTTTCTTTTCCTCTCGCGTTCTCTCCGGCTAGGGTTTCTCTTTTTGCAAAAAGTGGGAATTTTCCCCCCCGTACGTATTATTAAATTCCTATTTTAATTTCTGTCACCGATTAATTAATTTCTTAATTAATTAATCATACAGTATAATCCAAAATTCCTCAAAAAGCATGCCGGATATTTTACACGAATTCCGATGCGCGCTTAAGTCACCGCAATCTTAGAAACCCTATTCCGAGAGATCCGTACATCGGATTTCCGATCCGATTGCACCGTCGGTCCTCATTTTTCGAGCCCTTTTACAGAAAAATACTCATGCAACGCACCGACCGACTTTCAGAAACTCGATAATTTTATTCCACTAAAAGGAATATTTAATTAACATGTGAGTCACAAATACAAGTAAAAGCCGGATCACTACACCACTCACACTTTATAAAAAGTTTCGTCCTCGAAAATTAAATCCAGCTCTCGCTAAACAACTCGGGAAAGCATTCCCTCATTTTTTATTCCAATTCCCACGTCGCTTCGCGTTCCTCGTGGTTGCTCCACTGGACCTTCACGTAGGGGATGGTTCGATTGCGCAACTTCTTGTCCTCTCGTGCCAAAATCCGCACCAGTATCTCTTCGACGCTCAAGTCCTCCTGTAACTCAATGGTGGAGACATCCAAGGCGTGAGAGGGGTCGGAGAGGTACTTCCGGAGCATTAAAACATGGAACACGTTGTGGACTCGTTCGAGGTTCGGCGGCAAGGCTAACCGGTACGCCACCGGGCCCACGCGTTCTAGGATCTCGAACGGTCCCACGTACCTCGGACTTAACTTTTCTTTCAGGCCGAAACGTCGGGTCCCCTTGGAGGGTGAAACTTGGAGTAACACATGCTCACCCACCATGAATTCCAAGTCTCGTCGTTTATTATCCGCGTAGCTTTTCTGTCTGCTCTGGGCGGTCAGCAGTCGTTGTTTGATCAACCGCACCTTCGCCTCGGTCTCCTCCACCAAATCTGGGCCCAAGAACTTGCGCTCTCCCAAGTCATCCCAGCATATTGGAGACCGACAGCGGCGCCCATACAGAGCCTCGTATGGCGCCATCTGAATGCTGGCTTGATAGCTGTTGTTGTAGGCGAATTCCACGAGGGGTAGGTATCGCGACCACCCTTCGCCCAAGTCCAAAACACATGCTCGAAGCATGTCCTCCACAATCTGGATCACCCGCTCTGATTGTCTGTCGGTATGCGGGTGAAACGCCGTACTGAAACACAGCTTGGTTCCCATTGCTCGTTGCAGGCTCTGCCAAAAATTCGACACAAATCGCGTGTCTCTGTCCGACGTAATGGACGCCGGTACCCCATGTAACCTCACTATCTCATTGATGTATGTTTGTGCCAGACGTTCCCGAGTCCACGTCGTGTGTATAGGCAGAAAATGGACCGATTTCGTCAAACGATCCACTATGACCCATATCGCATCGTGTCCTTGTGGCGATCTCGGGAAACCGATCACAAAGTCCATTGTGATCATCTCCCACTTCCACTCTGGCACCGGCAACGGGTGTAACTTTCCTGCCGGGCGCTGATGTTCGGCCTTTACTTGTTGCCACACCAGGCAGTGTGCCACGAACCGGGTCACATCTCCCTTTAACTTAGGCCATCAGAAGGTCTGCTTAATGTCCTTGTACATCTTTGTTCCCCCGGGGTGCGCCACATAGGGAGCAGTATGCGCCTCCCTCAGGATTTCCTCTTTGAGCTCCGGTAGATCCGGCACACAGATTCGTCCCCGGAATCGTATCGTGCCATCGTAGCTTACAGTGAAATCACCCTCTTGGTCAGCGATTATCCTGTCTCGCACAAGTTGTAGTTGGTTATCGATCGATTGTCCTTTCAGAATCCTGTCCAGCAGGGTGGGTCTGACCACCAGGGTCAAAGTTGTGCGACCGTACCCGCCGGTACCACTTCCAGTCTTAACCGCGAAAACTCTGCAATCAGACGATCCTGATGGGTGATAGCACTTACACCTGCTTCCTCTGCCTGCCCCTTGCGACTCAAGGCGTCGGCCACCACATTTGCTTTTCCCCGGATGATAGTGGATCGTCAAGTCGTAATCTTTCAGTAACTCAAGCCACCGCCTTTGTCGCAAGTTTAGCTCCTTCTGGGTGAAAAGGTACTTGAGGCTCTTATGATCGGAATACACGTTGCAGTGTGCCCCATACAAGTAATGTCTCTATAGTTTGAGGACAAACACAACTGCTGCGAGCTCCAAGTCATGCACGGGGTAATTCCGCTCGTACTCCTTGAGTTGCCTTGACGCGTAGGCTATAACCCTTCCCCGTTGCATAAGCACTCCTCCAAGACCATTCCGCGACGCATCGCAATATACCTCGTAATCCTCCCCTGGTTCCGGCAAGGCGAGAACTGGGGCCCGCGTCAATCTATCCTTGAGCTCCTCGAAACTCCTCTGGCACCGATCCGTCCAGATAAACTTCTCCCCCTTTCGGGTTAAACGATTTAAGGGGGTGGCTATCTTAGAGAAGCCCTCCACGAAGCGCCGGTAATACCCTGCTAATCCCAGGAAGCTTCGAACCTCCGTCACCGTTGTCGGTCGGGGCCAGTCCGTCACCGAATCTATCTTCCTCGGGTCCACTGCGATTCCAGACGCCGAGACAACATGCCCCAAGAAATCCACCTCACGGAGCCAAAACTCACACTTTTTGAGTTTGGCATAGAGTTTTTGATCCCGGAGGGTCTGGAGGACTATACGTAAGTGCTCCTCATGTTCCTCGTCTGTATGGGAGTAGATGAGGATATCATCAATGAAGACCACTACGAATAAATCCAGGAAGGGTTTGAATACCCTATTCATCATGTCCATGAACACCGCCGGGGCGTTAGTGAGCCCGAACGGCATCACTGTAAATTCGTAGTGGCCATAGCGAGTCCGGAAGGCCGTTTTGGGGATGTCCTCCCCCTTAACCCTGAGCTGATGGTAGCCGGACTGCAGGTCAATCTTTGAAAATACCGTTGCCCCTTGTAATTGGTCGAAGAGATCGTCGATCCTCGGCAGGGGGTATTTATTCTTAATGGTGACCTTATTTATCTCCCGGTAGTCGATGCACAACCGGAGACTTCCGTCCTTCTTTCTCACGAACAGGACGGGCGCGCCCCATGGTGACGCGCTTGGTCTGATAAAGCCTTTGTCCAGAAGGTCTTCCAACTGTGCCTTGGGTTCCTTCAACTCCGCGAAGGCCATCCTGTACGGTGCCTTAGTGATGGGTTTAGTGCCTGGGAGTAGTTCAATAGGGGAATCGACTTCTCGTTCCGGTGGCATCCCAGGGAGTTCCGCCGGAAATACATCCGGAAATTCTCTTACGACCGGGATATCAGAAAGTGAGGGGACGGGTCGAGTGGCTAAAACTACCGAGGCCAGATGGGCCACACACCCGCCCTCTATTAGTTTCCTGGCTCGAGACGCGGAGATGACAGTTAAGAAGGAAGTACTTTTACACGCCAGGTAGACGTGTTCCGGGAATCCCGGTTTCTGCAGTCGTACCTGACGTTTCTCGCAATCGATTAGCACCTGTCACTCGGTAAGCCCATCCCTTCCGAGTATCCCCTCGAATTCTCTTACCACTAAGTCTCAAATGTCGGATCGTTGGCGCTAAACACTAACCCCAAACGCCTGAGCTTTTAGAGGTGCGCGTCCGATTCACTTAAAGCGGCATACACCGCACCACAGATCTCGACCGGAGCCAACCCACCTGGATGTTGGGTCTATTGTTGGGCCTCTTGCCGTTAGGTCTATTGCGGACCGCAGCCCACCTAACCTATTGGGCTCACCCAACCCAACTCACTAGTCCCCTGGGCCTATTGTCTCAAGGCAGGAAGTTGGACCTATTTGACCCATAAATAAAGGGCCAACACCAAAGACAACTAAGTCTTCGCATCCTTATTGGGCAGGAAGGTACAGAGTATTTGCTCCTAAGGGTTCTCCTGGGGTCAAGACCAACATTACTCTTCGTAAGGGGTCTTTCCTGCTACTACTTCCCTCGGGTAGTGCGTCCTTTGTCGTGTCGTCGCATAAGACCTCTCATCCGTGTCGCGACTCCGAAGAATCATTCCCGGGTTCGGGGCAGTAAAAACGGAACTGTCCCAGTTTGTCACGTTAGAAGCAAAGGTCGTGCTTCCGGAATGAATAATTTCCCCCGGGTGCTCCTCTGTAGATGATGCATGGCCGGTCTCCGCTAGAAAATCCCCCCGTGAGAAGGGCTGGGGTCGTTTCTTGTCCATGTTGTACTCCGAGTCCTCTTGTCGGGCGCGCGTTACCTCGAATCCGCGCTCCACTATGGTGGCCCTATCCACCACTTTCTGGAAGGTGTGGAGTTCCACTACTCGCACGACTTCGAAAGTATTATCCACAATCCGTCTACGAAGAGGCGGGCTTTGTGTGCTTCATCCCTTATAACAAAGGAAACACAATTGGCCAACCTTACATATTTGTCGATACTCCATGACGTATTTCCCTTGTGTGATGTGTTTCAGGTTCCTTGCGGTGTCTTCGGATACTGGGGTGGTTGGTCCCCGTTGGGAAAGTCATTCCCGGGTTATGGCTGGGGTCGTTTCGGCCCCCGGCAGACTCATGATCCTTCTCGCCGGGTGCGTGGAACGGCCAATTCCCGCCCTACCATAGTGGTCCTATCGATCACTTCTCGGTAAGCAGGTAGACCCACCGTCGGTATTACCCGATTAGTGTCGCTATGTGGATCACCCTTGTGAAGGCGAGCCTGGTGGGGTTCGTCTTTCCTAACAAAAAGGGGAGAGCGCTAAGCCATGTCGCGTAATCCGTTGTTGGAGTAGCCGATTCTCCAATGTTGCCAGGAACCGTCGTATCCTCTTCTGCACCATCGATTGAAGAGCGGCTTCGGGCCATTAACCGTGCAAACAAAGAAACCAAGTTGCAGTGTGCCCCATACAGGTAATGTCTCCATAGCTTGAGGACAAACACAACTGCTGCGAGTTCCAAGTCATGCACGGGGTAATTCCGCTCGTACTCCTTGAGCTGCCTTGACGCGTAGGCTATAACCCTTCCCCGTTGCATGAGCACTCCACCAAGACCATTCCGCGACGCATCGCAATATACTTCATAATCCTCCCCTGGTTCTGGCAAGGCGAGAACCGGGGCCGCGTCAATCTATCCTTGAGCTCCTCGAAGCTCCTCTGGCACTTGATCCGTCCAGATAAACTTCTCCCCCTTTCGGGTCAAACGATTTAAGGGGGTGGCTATCTTAGAGAAGCCCTCCACGAAGCGCCGGTAGTACCCTGCTAACCCAGGAAGCTTCGAACCTCCGTCACCGTTGTTGGCCGGGGCCAGTCCGTCACCGAATCTATCTTCTTCCGGGTCCACTGCGATTCCAGACGCCGAGACAACGTGCCCCAAGAAATCCACCTCACGGAGCCAAAACTCACACTTTTTGAGTTTGGCATAGAGTTTCTGTTCCCGTAGGGTCTGGAGGACTGTGCGCAAGTGTTCCTCGTGTTCCTCGTCCGTATGGGAGTAGATGAGGATATCATCAATGAAGACCACTACGAACAAATCTAGGAAGGGTTTAAACACCCTATTCATCATGTCCATGAATACCGCCGGGGCGTTAGTGAGCCCGAACGGCATCACTGTAAATTCGTAGTGGCCATAGCGAGTCCGGAAGGCCGTTTTGGGGATGTCCTCACCCTTAACCCTGAGCTGATGGTAGCCGGACTGCAGGTCAATCTTTGAGAATACCGTTGCCCCTTGTAATTGGTCGAATAGATCGTCGATCCTCGGCAGGGGATATTTATTCTTAATGGTGACTTTATTTATCTCCCGGTAGTCTATGCACAACCGAAGGCTTCCGTCCTTCTTTCTCACGAACAGGACGGGCGCGCCCCATGGTGACGCGCTTGGTCTGATAAAGCCTTTGTCCAGAAGGTCTTCCAACTGTGCCTTGGGTTCCTTCAACTCCGCGAAGGCCATCCTGTACGGTGCCTTAGTGATGGGTTTAGTGCCTGGGAGTAGTTTAATAGGGGAATCGACTTCTCATTCCGGTGGCATCCCAGGGAGTTCCGCCGGAAATACATCCGGAAATTCTCTTACGACCGGGATATCAGAAAGTGAGGGGACGGGTCGAGTGGCTAAAACTACCGAGGCCAGATGGGCCACACACCCGCCCTCTATTAGTTTCCTGGCTCGAGACGCGGAGATGACAGTTAAGAAGGAAGTACTTTTACACGCCAGGTAGACGTGTTCCGGGAATCCCGGTTTCTGCAGTCGTACCTGACGTTTCTCGCAATCGATTAGCACCTGTCACTCGGTAAGCCCATCCCTTCCGAGTATCCCCTCGAATTCTCTTACCACTAAGTCTCAAATGTCGGATCGTTGGCGCTAACCACTAACCCCAAACGCCTGAGCTTTTAGAGGTGCGCGTCCGATTCACTTAAAGCGGCATACACCGCACCACAGATCTCGACCGGAGCCAACCCACCTGGATGTTGGGTCTATTGTTGGGCCTCTTGCCGTCAGGTCTATTGCGGACCGCAGCCCACTCAACCTATTGGGCTCACCCAACACAACTCACTAGTCTCCTGGGCCTATTGTCTCAAGGCAGAAAGTTGGACCTATTTGACCCATAAATAAAGGGCCAACACCAAAGACAACTAAGTCTTCGCATCCTTATTGGGCAGGAAGGTACAGAGTATTTGCTCCTAAGGGTTCTCCTGGGGTCAAGACCAACATTACTCTTCGTAAGGGGTCTTTCCTGCTACTACTTCCCTCGGGTAGTGCGTCCTTTGTCGCGTCGTCGCATAAGACCTCTCATCCGTGTCGCGACTCCGAAGAATCATTCCCGGGTTCGGGGCAGTAAAAACGGAACTGTTCCAGTTTGTCACGTTAGAAGCAAAGGTCGTGCTTCCGGAATGAATAATTTTCCCCGGGGTGCTCCTCTGTAGATGATGCATGGCCGGTCTCCGCTAGAAAATCCCCCCGTGAGAAGGGCTAGGGTCGTTTCTTGTCCATGTTGTACTCCGAGTCCTCTTGTCGGGCGCGCGTTACCTCGAATCCGCGCTCCACTATGGTGGCCCTATCCACCACTTTCTGGAAGGTGTGGAGTTCCACTACTCGCACGACTTCGAAAGTATTATCCACAATCCGTCTACGAAGAGGCGGGCTTTGTGTGCTTCATCCCTTACAACAAAGGAAACACAATTGGCCAACCTTACATATTATTGTCGATACTCCATGACGTATCGATTCCCTTGTGTGATGTGTTTCAGGTTCCTTGCGGTGTCTTCGGATACTGGGGTGGTTGGTCCCCGTTGGGAAAGTCATTCCCGGGTTATGGCTGGGGTCGTTTCGGCCCCCGGCAGACTCATGATCCTTCCGCCGGGTGCGTGGAACGGCCAATTCCCGCCCTACCATAGTGGTCCTATCGATCACTTCTCGGTAAGCAGGTAGACCCACCGTCGGTATTACCCGATTAGTGTCGCTATGTGGATCACCCTTGTGAAGGCGAGCCTGGTGGGGTTCGTCTTTCCTAACAAAAAGGGGAGAGCGCTAAGCCATGTCGCGTAATCCGTTGTTGGAGTAGCCGATTCTCCAATGTTGCCGGAACCGTCGTATCCTCTTCTGCACCATCGATTGAAGAGCGGCATCGGGCCATTAACCGTGCAAACAAAGAAACCAAGTTAGCCCTAAGGTTATCACCCTAGCACCTTGACTTACGAACACACCTACATTAAATCCCTTTTTTCCCGTACTCTCACGTACTACCGCACCTACACCTTGGTTATCTCATATCAAATTTGCTTGTGGCATCATACACTGTGGATGTGGATCACCGACTAATGTGGTTATGGTTG
This sequence comes from Tillandsia fasciculata, assembly GCA_029168755.2. Lineage (NCBI taxonomy): Eukaryota > Viridiplantae > Streptophyta > Magnoliopsida > Poales > Bromeliaceae > Tillandsia > Tillandsia fasciculata. Next base: position 33,298 of record JAQOTM010000571.1, on the reverse strand, counting down.
TTTTCTCTGATACCATATAATCTGTCACGCCCCGGGAGGTGTAGGACCCCTGAACCCCATGCAGCTTTTTCTCGTGAATCCACTGTGCAAACACCTGTTGATGGTGTATCTGGCCCATAGTGCATCAAAGGGATGCCACAGATGGACCCTATGAGCTTTGGTTAGCTGTATTGGCCTTCGGCTGCTTTTGCCGAATTTTAGAAAAGGATTTAGGCCAAACGGAGGGTGGATTTGGATTCAGCGCGGAAAAACGCTTGAAAATGGCTTTTTGTTTGCTAAATTCTGAGTCCGGATGCCCAAAAACGGACTTCCGGAAGTTTTACTGCTTTTCTGGTGCATGGGGGAGCCGTGGACCAGCGAGGGTGCCACGTGGCATGTGGTGGCCCAGTTTCCCATGCAGCTTTTTCTGGTGAATCCATTGTTTAGAACACCTATTGTTGGTGTGTCTGGCCCATTGTGCGTCAAGTGGATGCTACAGATGGACCCTGTGAGATATCTACAGCTGTGTTGGCCTTCGGCTGTGTTTGCCGAAATTTTGAAAAGGTTTTTGGCCAAACAGAGGTTGGAAATGGATTCAGCGCGGAAAACGCTTGAAAACGGCTATTTGCATGTTAAATTCTGAGTCCGGATGCCCAAAAACGGACTCCCGGAAGTTTTCGTTGAATTTCGGTGCATGGGAGGGGCCGTGGACCGCCGGCTGCCACGTGGCAGCCCATGATTGGCCGGCTCACGCAGCTCGGTCCACGGGGAGGCGCGGAGGGTGCATGGACCGCTGGGCGGGGACGCGTGGCGTGCGCGTAGTGGTTGGCGCACGCGGCGCGGCCCAGCGAGTTGACTCGGCTTCGGTGGACCGGGCGTAGGACGCGTGGCAGCAGGGTATAGGCTGGCTCACGAAGTCGCGGTCCACGGAGCGCGCTATGGAGGCGCCTCGGTACGGAGCGTGCAGAGACGCCTGACGCGCGGTCGGCCGCACTCGAGTGCCGCCATGCGTCGGCCCGCGAGTGGCGGACCGTACCTACCACTTTGACCAAGTGGTGGCCACGCGGCGCGTTCCCAGTCGCCCATTTCGCTGTCTGCTGTTTGTGGGGGTACGTGGCATGCGCAGGAACTTCCGGGGGCTGGTCGGACGGGCGTTCGTGCGACCAAACGGATTCGGGCGCCCGAATTATTGCGCCCGAAATCCGATTGGTCATGGCTTGGGCTGGGCCTATAAATAGGGGTCTTTGGGGGCCTTTTACTCTTTTTCTGGACTTCTTTTCACAGAGAAACCTTTAGGAGATTTCTTCTTCACTCTGTTCTCTATTCTCTGGTGGAGTCCTAGGATTTTTGGGGGCACGCTTTTCGAGATTCTCTTTTTCTTGGCGTGGCGCGACGCTCTTTCTTCGGTGTTTCTTCCGTCGCTCTTCGGTGTACGAGCTTTCTCGACCTACTCCGACCATCGTTTCGAGCGATTTCTTCGCTGCTGGATTTGTAACAGGTGAGGCTACGATTTTGGGTTTCACGCACATTTTCAGATTTCGCGTTTTTCGAGGTGTTTTCTCGTGCTCATTGGGACCCTTCGTGCTCTGAGTTTTTGGTGAGGACAGCAGCTTCCTTTGAGGATATCTTCGCGCACAAATCTCGGATCAGGACGTGCTTGTAGACTTTTTTCATCTACTCGACGCAAGGATCATCATGGTATTTTTTTTGGAATTTCCTGAGATCTTTCCGGAGGTATACATCTTCCTTTTTATCTGTGCAAGATTTTACAGTTATGTGGATGTATGTTTTCGCGTGCCCGTGTTGTGGAATTTATATCTTGGCCTACGGAACTCCGATTTGGGCGTGCAGGTACTCGTTTCGAAGCTATCAACGCGAATAACGCCGGGATATTTTTACTGGAATTTATTGGACACTTTCTGCAGGTGAAATTTTGGCATCTGTACAGCTGAAATTCAGAATGAGAGTTTTGGGCAGATTTTTGGGGATTTGTGTATAACTGTAGCCTATGTTGTACCCAGGTGGGATTTTGGACTGTACTGGACATACTGGACAGTGAGTTGCTGTTATTTTGGTATTATCAGCTGTAGGACTTGGACAGAACAGCGCATCAGGTGGGTGACCTCTTTTTCAAGATCAGCGGACTGTGTACTAATTCTAGCTTTAGGGACTTGCATATTTTAATGTTTGTTGTGCAGCATGCTAGAATGTATGAATTGTTGATTCTGTTATAGTTAGATGATCCTGAGATTATTATCTTGCTCCCTACAAGCTGTTAATTATTATTATTTTGGAACTTGACCTAGCACCACTGCCATATGATGCATGTTCAGCCAGACTGTAGAAAACCTCAACTTGGGCTAGGTTTTTATTGCTCTAGACATTCCCACTTCACTATTCTTTTTATCACTCTGGACTTAGAGTTTTTCTCGCCCAAGTAGTGGGCCGAGAGGTCGGATTATTGTGGGATGCTGTTACACTCGTGTCTGGGGACCGAGTGGAGTTGTTAGCAGTCTGTAGACCAGGTTTCTTTGGGAGAGTTACTTGGGTTGTAGATTTGAGATCTTGAGAGCTATTTTAGTGACAGTGAGTCTCGGCTGTGCAGTTTTCCAGCCTGTGTGTGAGACAGTGTTCCTTTGGTTACAGTCGATCTTGTTGATCGAGGATTTGGATTATAGCCTGCATGAGCCACATTTGAGCTCGACAGAGATACGCGGATACTTTCCTCGGTGGGGTCGCTCCCCTCGAGAGCCACTCCGGAGTTGGGCCTGTTCTTCTATCGCGACTTGTCGACGCAGTGTTCCCTCTGGCTGGGCCAGTTAGTGGCAGTCACGGACATAGTCCCTCTGGCTGGGCCAGTTAGTGGCAGTCACGGACGCCCTACGTAAGTCCGGTCCCCCGGGACGTGACGGCAGTAGGTAGGCGCAGGTTTGACTGGACCCTATGCGGCAGTCAGTTGAGATTGGGTGATTTGAGTCGAGAGCTAGTTGTAGCATCATGTTCTTTCTGTTCCACTATTGAGCATCTAGATAGAGGCATAGTAGCTGTAGAGTTTACTTTACCAGCTTTTTCCTTTCCGCACTGCATTGTTACTTTTGCCTCTAGTAGACTTAGTGGGCAGACCGTCGGGCTTGTTGGCGGCACCCACTGAGAACTACTTGGGACGTAGTTCTCACACCCGTCGTGGTGTCTTTTCCCCAGGGACTTCTTCTTCTGCTCCAGTTCCTGCCGCACCTGTTGCTGACCCGACTGATCGAGGTAAGGGAGTCGCGAGATAGATCCCTACCAGTGTCGCCTGAGAGTAGATGTACCTCCCTACTTTTGAGAGTTCATGTCGAGTGACCTTGTAGTGAGGATTGAGTTGTACTCTTCTTATTTTGAGAGATATTTGTATTTTGGTGAGGATTCTGGTTGTATATTTTGTTAGAGTTGTATTTATTTTATCCAGCTTTTACTTTTCAGCTCTGATATCTGTATAGTGTAGATTTCTTTTGCAGGTTAGTCGCTACGTCTATACGGGGCTTCCCGTATGGGCGGCGGATCTGTTGGCGAGCCCGGGTCGCAGTTTCGACCCGGGGCGTGACAGATTAGAGTGGTATCAGAGCCTAGGTGTAGGTCATTGAGGACTTAGAAACCCTAGGCTTATGGTTGGACCCTAGGATGACTTACGTGAGAGACGTAACTTTTAGCGAGAGTCTTGATTGGGGTTCTAAACTCTCCCAGTGGATGGGATGAGTGATCGACATGTCTTCCTTCGGTGGCAACTATGTTGGCTGCAGACAACATAGTGCTACGGGAAGGGCGACATGCCATTGACTTTCGCTGGATTGGGTCGTGTTTTGTTTGGGGGTTCTGACTGTTCTTCTTGTTCCCCGCAGGTGAGTGATGCCTCCGCGACGCCGGATGTCGACGCGCTCGCAGCCTTCTTCTTCTGTGCCCGAGCAGGAGGACTCGGGACAGGGACATCAGAGTGAGGTGCAGGAGCTTCGTGCCCAGTTGGCACAGATGTCTGAGGCTGTTCAGCGCCAGGAGGAGACTTCCGGCGCCAGGAGGAGACCTCTCAGCGTCAGGAGGAGACCTTGCGACGCCAGGAGGAGGCCTCGCAGCGCCAGGAGGAGGCTTCCCGACGCCAGGAGGAGGCCTTGAGTCGGATGATGCTTATGTTAGAGCAGAGGTCACAGCCTGTGGTAGCACCCCCTGAGAGTTCACCTGTGCCCTCTTCGCCAGCTGCAGCGCCCCCTGTGATTCCGTCAGCACCAGCAGTCCCTGTCGAGCCGGTTTCCTGCAGACCACCGTCTGAGTCGACGGGACCTTTTACTTCTTCTGAGCAGCGTGCAGCGGTGGATCTGTTGATGAGGTTCCGCCAGTTCGATCCACCCCGTTTCTCTGGTCTGGGTGCTGAGCCGTGGGAGGCCGAGACTTGGGTTACGGCCATGGAGCGTCACTTTGAGAGTTTATTCGTCGAGGATCGGTTTCGGGTCTTCTTGGCAGCGCATTTTCTGGAGGGCAACGCCGAGGCTTGGTGGCGGCGTGTGCGACCCGCTGGTCCGCCTGGGACGCAGCTTCTTACCTGGGCGGAGTTCCGCAGTCTTCTTTTGGGGGCCTTCTTTCCTGAGAGTGTTCGCCAGAGATTGGAGGAGCAGCTGAGAAATCTCCGCCAGGGAGATCGGCCCGTGAATGTATACATAGCCGAATTCAATCAGCTGTTGGCTAGTATGCCTCACGTGGCCAGGGACGAGTCTCACCGGATCTACATGTTTGAGCGGGGGCTGCGCCGGGACATTTATCAGCTTGTTCGCTCCCGCAGATTGCAGACATTAGAGGGCTCGATGGAGCAGGCGTTATATGTTGAGTCTGGAGAGGTAGTTATGGATGAGGTGGCTCCAGCCCCCGTAGAGACTCCAGGGGCGAAGCGCCCGGCGCCGGTGGATGAGGGGCAGTCGAGTAGGCAGGGACCCCCGAGACCCCCACGATTCCATCCTCAGGGTCGTGGACGCCAGGGGCGCCAGAGATCTGGATCATCTCGTCAGTCTTCGCAGCAGCGTCGACCACCTCGACCCCAGCAGTCATCTCAGCAGCAGCAGACTTCGCGGCAGTCCCGGCAGGATCGTTGTATCTTTTGTGGAGGGCCGCACTTACCGATGCATTGTCAGCAGAGGCACGGCCGTTGCTACCGTTGTGGGCAGGCCGGTCACATTCAGAGCTCGTGCCCCAGAGCAGGTTCTCCAGCTCCTTCCGCCGCTTCAGCACCTTCTCTTCCTCATCAGACGACAGGGCCTTCTGTGGCCTATGGTAGGCCTGATCATGCTCCATCTTCCTCGCGGCAGCCAGATCGACGACCACCAGCACCGAGCGGGCGTGTCTATGCCGCCCAGATTGAGGATGCTTCTGCCGCAGATCACGTCGTCGCAGGTATTATTTTGATTTCTGCAGTTCATACCCGAGCACTTTTTGATACTGGCGCATCGCACTCATTCATTAGTAGAGCATTTGCATCCCTACATGGTATAGAGGTAGTTTCATTATCGCATGCATTAGAGGTTCAGATTCCAGGCCATGTCTTGCATGTCGAGGAGTGTTGTAGGGATTGCCCTGTACAGTTGGGACCCTGGGTCCTGCCGGCAGACTTGCTCGTCTTGCGGCAGCTCTAGGATTTCGACGTGGTACTTGGCATGGATTGGTTAGCTCGGTATTTTGCCACCATTGACTGCAGAGAGAGGACGGTGACCCTCCGCGAGCCTGGACAGGAGGAGTTCGTCTACAGAGGCTGCCAGAGTACTTTATTTGCCATGACTATTTCTTCGGCGAGAGCCCGGCGGATGTTGAGTAGGGGTTGTACCGCCTTCCTGGCGACGATTGTAGAGGTGCCTACGGCGGCACTGGGACTCGAGGATATCCCTATTGTCCGCGAGTTCCCAGATGTGTTCCCCTCAGAGTTGTCGACCATGCCGCCGGAGAGGGAGATTGAGTTTGTGATTGATGTGGTTCCAGGAACCGCACCAATCTCGAAGGCACCTTATCGGATGGCCCCTGCTGAGCTGAGAGAGCTGAAGGCCCAGTTGCAGGACTTGATGGATGTGGGCTTTGTGAGGCCCAGTGTATCTCCGTGGGGAGCGCCAGTTTTATTTGTGAAGAAGAAGGATGGGTCACTTCGATTATGTGTGGACTACAGAGAGCTGAATAAAGTGACCATCCGGAACAAGTACCCCCTTCCACGGATTGATGATCTGTTTGATCAGTTGCAGGGAGCGTCTGTGTTCTCCAAGATTGATCTCCAGTCAGGTTACCACCAGCTGAGGGTGAGGGCCGAGGACATTCCCAAGACGACTTTTAGATCCCGGTACGGGCATTATGAGTTTACAGTTATGCCTTTTGGATTAACTAATGCCCCTGCAGCATTCATGGATTTAATGAACCGGGTATTTCAGCCGTACTTGGATCGGTTTGTCGTTGTGTTTATTGACGACATTCTGATTTACTCCCGGAGTGATTTGGAGCATGAGGAGCACTTGAGGATAGTGCTGCAGCTTCTGCGAGAGAAGAAGCTGTATGCCAAGTTTAAAAAGTGCGAATTTTGGCTCCGGGAGGTTGCTTTTCTAGGCCACGTTGTATCAGCCGCAGGAGTGGCAGTGGACCCGACGAAGATTGATGCTGTTCGGGATTGGCCTAGACCGACGACGGTTACTGAGGTCCGTAGCTTTTTGGGATTAGCAGGTTACTACCGTCGCTTTGTAGAGGGCTTTGCGAAGCTCTCTACTCCCCTGACCAGTTTGACCAGGAAGGGGATAAAGTTTGTTTGGACTGAGCGGTGCCAGGAGAGCTTTGAGGAGCTGAAGAGGAGATTGATCTCGGCACCAGTTTTAGCACTTCCAGTGATGGGCGATGGATTTGTGATCTACAGTGACGCCTCTCACAGCGGCTTGGGATGTGTTCTGATGCAGCATGGTAGGGTAATTGCTTATGCTTCACGGCAATTAAAGGATTATGAGAAGAATTACCCTACTCATGATTTGGAGCTTGCAGCCGTGGTGTTCGCGCTGAAGTTGTGGCGGCATTACCTCTACGGGGAGCATTGTGAGATTTACACTGATCATAAGAGCTTGAAGTACCTGTTCACACAAAAGGAGCTGAATTTGAGGCAACGCCGGTGGTTGGAGTTGCTAAAGGATTATGATGTGAGTATTCTTTATCACCCCGGCAAGGCCAATGTAGTGGCAGATGCTTTGAGTAGGAGGTCAGCGCAGAGCTTGAGCATGTTGATCACCCAGCAGGCACCGCTTGTGGAGCAGATGAGGCGCTTACAGATTGAGGTTGTATCCCCTGGGGTCTCTGCTAGACTCATGTCTATGGTCTTGCAGCCCACTCTGTTGGAGAGGATTAGAGAGACACAGAGTGAGGACCCCCACTTGACTCGGATTAGATCGCAGATTCAGGCTGATCAGTTAGGGGATTTTGCAGTGGATAGCTCGGGAGTACTGCGGTACAGGGACCGAGTGTGTGTGCCTATGGACACTGAGCTCAGAGATCAGATTTTGAGGGAGGCCCATTATACACCTTATACCATTCATCCTGGTGGTACTAAGATGTATAAGGACCTCAAGGCACATTTTTGGTGGCCCGGAATGAAGCGGGATATTGGAAGATTCGTGGCTCATTGTTTAACTTGCCAGCAAGTGAAGGCAGAGCATCGTGTTCCTGCTGGCAAGTTGCAGAGTCTTCCAATTCCCGAGTGGAAGTGGGACCACATCACCATGGATTTCGTCACTGGACTGCCGAGGGCGCAGAGTGGGGCCGATGCGATTTGGGTTATCGTGGATAGACTCACCAAGTCTGCACACTTTTTGCCTGTACAGATGACTTTGCCGTTGGAGCGACTTGCGCAGTTATACTTGGATGAGGTAGTGAGACTGCACGGTATACCCACCTCGATTGTATCAGATAGGGACCCGAGGTTCGTATCACACTTCTGGGGGAGTCTTCAGTCAGCCTTGGGGACCCAGCTCCGTTTTAGCACAGCATTCCACCCACAGACCGATGGACAGTCTGAGCGCACCATACAGACCCTCGAGGACATGTTGAGAGCGTGCGTTATGGATTTTGGAGGAGGGTGGTACCGGCACTTAGCATTGGTTGAGTTTGCGTACAACAACAGCTATCAAGCGAGCATCCAGATGGCTCCGTTTGAGGCGTTGTATGGACGCAAGTGTCGGTCACCCATGTATTGGAGTGACGTGGGTGAGAGGAGGACCTTGGGACCGGACTTACTGCAGGAGGCAGAGGAGAAAGTCAGATTGGTTCGCCGACATCTTGAGATAGCCCAGAGTCGCCAGAGGAGCTACGCTGATACTCGGCGGCGAGACCTAGAGTTTCAGATTGGTGATCATGTCTTTTTGAAGGTCTCGCCTTCGAAAGGGGTCAGGAGATTCGGAGTTCGGGGAAAGCTCAGTCCCCGCTTTATTGGACCCTTCGAGGTACTTGAGAGGATTGGCCCTATGGCCTATAGAGTTGCTCTTCCACCTCGCCTGGCCGGAGTTCACGACGTCTTCCACGTCTCAGCTTTGAGGAGATACGTTTTCGACCCCTCGCACGTGATCGACTTCACTTCTTTGGAGATCGGAGAGGATCTAGGCTACGAGGAGCGTCCGTTGCGAATTCTCGCTTGTGAGGTGAGAGAATTGCGCAACCGGGCCATACCTTATGTGAAGGTTTTGTGGAGCAATCACGAGGAGCGGGAGGCTACTTGGGAGCTGGAGACGGTGATGCGGGATACCTATCCTTTCCTGTTCGAGACTTCTGGTTGAGGTACGCTTGTTTGTTTCTTGTTTCGAGGACGAAACTCTCTTTTAGTGGGAGAGGTTGTGGTGGCCCAGTTTCCCATGCAGCTTTTTCTGGTGAATCCATTGTTTAGAACACCTATTGTTGGTGTGTCTGGCCCATTGTGCGTCAAGTGGATGCTACAGATGGACCCTGTGAGATATCTACAGCTGTGTTGGCCTTCGGCTGTATTTGCCGAAATTTTGAAAAGGTTTTTGGCCAAACAGAGGTTGGAAATTGATTCAGCGCGGAAAAACGCTTGAAAACGGCTATTTGCTTGTTAAATTCTGAGTCCGGATGCCCAAAAACGGACTCCCGAAAGTTTTCGTTGAATTTCGGTGCATGGGAGGGGACGTGGACCGCCGGCTGCCACGTGGCAGCCCATGATTGGCCGGCTCACGCAGCTCGGTCCACGGGGAGGCGCGGAGGGTGCATGGACCGCTGGGCGGGGACGCGTGGCGTGCGCGTAGTGGTTGGCGCACGCGGCGCGGCCCAGCGAGTTGACTCGGCTTCGGTGGACCGGGCGTAGGACGCGTGGCAGCAGGGTATAGGCTGGCTCACGAAGTCGCGGTCCACGGAGCGCGCTGTGGAGGCGCCTCGGTACGGAGCGTGCAGAGACGCCTGACGCGCGGTCGGCCGCACTCGAGTGCCGCCACGCGTCGGCCCGCGAGTGGCGGACCGTACCTACCACTTTGACCAAGTGGTGGCCACGCGGTACGTTCCCAGTCGCCCATTTCGCTGTCCGCTGTTTGTGGGGGTACGTGGCATGCGCAGGAACTTCTGGGCGCTGGTCGGACGGGCGTTCGTGCGACCAAACGGATTCGGGCGCCCGAATTATTGTGCCCGAAATCCGGTTGGTCATGGCTTGGGCTGGGCCTATAAATAGGGGTCTTTGGGGGCCTTTTACTCTTTTTCTGGACTTCTTTTCACAGAGAAACCTTTAGGAGATTTCTTCTTCACTCTGTTCTCTATCTCTGCAGAGTTTAGGATTTTTGGGGGCACGCTTTTCGAGATTCTCTTTTTCTTGGCGCGGCGCGACGCTCTTTCTTCGGTGTTTCTTCCGTCGCTCTTCGGTGTACGAGCTCCCCCGACCTACTCTGACCATCTTTTCGAGCGATTTCTTCGCTGCTGGATTCGTAACAGGTGAGGCTACGATTTTGGGTTTCACGCACATTTTCAGATTTCGCGTTTTTTGAGGTGTTTTCTCGTGCTCATTGGGACCCTTCGTGCTGTGAGTTTTTGGTGAGGACAGCAGCTTCCTTTGAGGATATCTTCGTGCACAAATCTCGGATCAGGACGTGCTTATAGACTTTTTTCATCTACTCGACGCAAGGATCATCGTGGTATTTTTTTTGAAATTTCCTGAGATCTTCCCGGAGGTATACATCTTCCTTTTTATCTGTGCAAGATTTTACAGTTATGTGGATGTATGTTTTCGCGCGCCCGTGTTGTGGAATTTATATCTTGGCTTACGGAACTCCGATTTGGGCGTGCAGGTACTCGTTTCGAAGCTATCGACGCGAAGAACACCGGGATATTTTTACTGGAATTTATCGGACACACTCTGCAGGTGAAAGTTTGGCATCTGTACAGCTGAAATTCAGCATGAGAGTTTTGGGCAGATTTTTGGGGATTTGTGTATAACTGTAGCCTATGTTGTACCCAGGTGGGATTTTGGACTGTACTGGACATACTGGACAGTGAGTTGCTGTTATTTTGGTATTATCAGCTGTAGGACTTGGACAGAACAGCGCATCAGGTGGGTGACCTCTTTTTCAAGATCAGCGGACTGTGTACTAATTCTAGCTTTAGGGACTTGCATATTTTAATGTTTGTTGTGCAGCATGCTAGAATGTATGAATTGTTGATTCTGTTATAGTTAGATGATCCTGAGATTATCATCTTGCTCCCTACAAGCTGTTAATTATTATTATTTTGGAACTTGACCTAGCACCACTGCCATATGATGCATGTTCAGCCAGACTGTAGAAAACCTCAACTTGGGCTAGGTTTTTACTGCTCTAGACATTCCCACTTCACTATTCTTTTTATCACTCTGGACTTAGAGTTTTTCTCGCCCAAGTAGTGGGCCGAGAGGTCGGATTATTGTGGGATGCTGTTACACTCGTGTCTGGGGACCGAGTGGAGTTGTTAGCAGTCTGTAGACCAGGTTTCTTTGGGAGAGTGACTTGGGTTGTAGATTTGAGATCTTGAGAGCTATTTTAGTGACAGTGAGTCTCGGCTGTGCAGTTTTCCAGCCTGTGTGTGAGACAGTGTTCCTTTGGTTACAGTCGATCTTGTTGATCGAGGATTTGGATTATAGCCTGCATGAGCCACATTTGAGCTCGACAGAGATACGCGGATACTTTCCTCGGTGGGGTCGCTCCCCTCGAGAGCCACTCCGGAGTTGGGCCTGTTCTTCAATCGCGACTTGTCGACGCAGTGTTCCCTCTGGCTGGGCCAGTTAGTGGCAGTCACGGACATAGTCCCTCTGGCTGGGCCAGTTAGTGGCAGTCACGGACACCCTACGTATGTCCGGTCCCCCGGGACGTGACGGCAGTAGGTAGGCGCAGGTTTGACTGGACCCTATGCGGCAGTCAGTTGAGATTGGGTGATTTGAGTCGAGAGCTAGTTGTAGCATCATGTTCTTTCTGTTCCACTATTGAGCATCTAGATAGAGGCATAGTAGCTGTAGAGTTTACTTTACCAGCATTTTTTTCCTTTCCGCACTGCTTTATTACTTTATGCCTCTAGTAGACTTAGTGGGCAGACCGTCGGGCTTGTTGGAGGCACCCACTGAGAACTACTTGGGACGTAGTTCTCACACCCGCCGTGGTTGTAGAGTTATTTAGGATCCACAAGGATCTAAATAGGTACTATCAAACACCTAGAGGGGGGTGAATAGGTGTAATATTATAAAAACCAATCTCAGTGCAAAAATAAAAACTAATGCGGAAAATAAAAATCAACACACCGAGATTTACGTGGAAACTCCAATCCAGGAGAAAAACCACGGGACCAACACGCAATAACAATCCACTAAGAAATGAAGAATAACAAGGTGATTACCGACTCCACGGACTCGACCCCTCCTTCAACTTCTTCGGACCTTGCGCTGACCGGTTGGATGTCCACGCAATAACAATCCTCTAAGAAACGAAGAATAACAAGGTGATTACCGTCTCCACGGATTTAACCCCTCCTTCAATTTCTTCGGACCTTGCGCTCCACCGTTTGCACGTCCACTGCACACGTTCGAATCCACGAACGCCACTCGAATCCACGAGCACACGTTTCGAATCCACGAAACGCCTTCAACACACCGAATCCACGGTGCCACGTCGAATCCACGACGCAAACTCAGCCGGTAAGAATATTGGCTTCGATGGTGATCCTTTGCTTAGATTATCAATGAAGAACCGTAGAAGAAATCTCTAAGCAAAGATTAGATCAATTCGACAAGAGATAGATCTTGGAAGAACCGTCGAATTGACCTAAAAGAGGCTATAAAGAAGAACGGTAAAAACCTAGCCTCTAGGGTTGCTCTCAAGTGTTTTATAAAATAAACGGTATAGCTCCCACGTTCTTGAGAAACCCTAAGTGTCTATTTATAGGTTAGAAACCTTTGGAAAGAGATAAGAATCAAAAACATACCTTATCTGGAATTTTTCAGGACGGCGATCCGGATCGGATTTACTGCGATCCGGATCGTCGTAACAAGATTGACGATTCCAGAAATCCAAGGGTTCGGGATCCGGATTGCAAGGTCCGATCCGGATCGTTCATGAATTCAGCAAACTCCCATGTTCGGGATCCGGATCGGAATGGCTTGGATCCGGATTGGATTTGCATATGAACTAACACCCTTCGGGATCCGGATTGGATTGTCTGATCCGGATCCTGAACATGTCCCATGTCCAGTTTTTGATTTTTATGCAATTAAAAATTCATCCAAGTGTTTCTACACTATAAGAAAGTATTCGGATCACCAAAATTATTTAGTTAAACATACCTGATCCTTTTGAATACTTTCTTCTTGAGATTGATGTAACTGATCCACAATTCTTCATCTTCAATCTTCAAGACTCAAGACACTGAGTGTCAACTTGAGCTCTTGTTGAATCTTCTCTAAGTCTTTGATTGCTGATTGACAATTTGATCCCTTTAAGACTCCGACTCAACTTACTGACTTGACTCACGAAATATGCCAACACCAAAATGCCGTAACAATCTCCCCCTTTGGCAATTTCGTGACAAAACCCAAAAATACATAAAACGCTCAAGTCACTCATCTTAAACCAAAAAATCGAAATTCAATGTCATCACCAAAACATTGATTTTCTTTGCGTGAAAGATCCAATAAATACAAAATTACATTTGAACCAAACAGTCCTAGAACATACTCTATGACTTAGGACTTGGAGTCTTAAAGTGATGTAATTCCTGCAAAACAAAACTCCAAACAAAATCAAACGTTAGTCGTTAGAAATTAAGATCCTACATTTGATTTGTCCTTTTGGTTCTTTTGTTTTTCGGCTCTTTCAATTTTTTCTTTGTCTCCCCCTATCTTGAGCATCTCTAACATGTTCTCCATGTTCTCCCCCTTTGTGATACGATCATCATTTTCTGTTCTCCCCCTTTTTTTGTTTGTCCTATCTCGATGATCGATGCTCTCATTTTCGTCATTCTCTTCTCCCCCTTTTTGTCACAAATTGTCAAACAGTGAAATACTAGACAAAAGGAAATCTAACAACATTAGTTCATAGAGAAAGAGAGATAAAAGCTCAGTTCCGGTATATAACAAAAATGCAGATTGCGTACCGGTACCAGAAAGCAAAAATCAAATAATTTCTTGAAACAAATCCAGATTTTGAATCTTTGAATTACCGATTTGTATTCCATCAAGAAAACAATTTAAGTGCTTTAAACAATAAATTCACATAGATGTCATTCAATCCAAATTTCTTTCATTAGAATAATTTAGAAAAATAGAAACCAGAAAGAGTATGTAAGCACTTTAGCGCATCAACTTTAAACAAAAGTCATCGTTTCATGCAACAAGAAATAGATTATACCAAATCTATCAAAAATACTCAAAAATGAAACGAAAATTTATGAAAATTAAAACACTTAAAGTTGAACAACTTCAATCACATCTATCTTGATCTTATGTGTAATGCCTTTATCAAATCATCAATTTTGGTAAAGAAAATGAAATACCAAGATCAATAGATGTTTAAAATCCCAGATAAGTTAGATAATATATCTAGACAATCTGTTGAAGGAGTGGCTCTTTGAGCATCTTTTATCAAAAATCCCACCTTATACCAACCATGAAATACGACTGAGTCAAGTATTTCAATATGCATTTCGTCAACATTTTTAAAACAAAAATTTGCTCTTCATTCATGGGGTAGATATTTTTCTTTCATTTCCTCCATGTGGTGGTAGTTTTCACACTCCTCATTGGGATGTAACTCTTTCCACATCTTTTGAGCATTTTACTTTTCTTTGACTCCCCCTCAATTGGCTATCAATTATTTAATATATAAGGTATTCAACCAAAAATTGATCTCGCATTCATACTCGACTAAGCAATCAAATATGATAATGACTATACCAAGAGATCATTGAGAGAGAAATTGACTTTGATCACTTAAAAGATGAATTAATTAACATAAATGATCATTGCAACATTGAAATATTATGATATCAAAAGCATAATAAATTTCTAAATGCGTGAAAGGATGCAATTAAAGTCAATTTAACCAATGCTCAATTAAACAACTCCTCTAATGAAGTGTCTTCAAGATTATGATTAAGGAGTCAAGTTGATAATCGTAAAAATTAATTTGGAGTGAATGAACGTGAAGCCCTTTTTTATTCAATGCACTTGTTCGTTAAAAACCCTTTTGTTCAAAAACAAAGTATAAAAACAAAGAGCATTGAAAAACATGTAATGCAAAGATTAAGAAAAATATGAAGGGAAAACCAATCAAAGCATTACACACAGTCATAAGCTATTTAGAACTTAAGACAAGGAAAGATATCACCTTTCCGAATCCAAAATCGTGGATTTTGGGTTGTCTTGATTCGTTGTGCCCGGGGGTTGGTAGCTTTGACTGTTGATCCACCTTAGGTCTTTGCCTCGCAATGATCCACTTGAATGATTGATGTTGTGGCTCGGACCTTTGGTGGGTTGAGTGAACTCCTTTGACTTGATGTGTCTTTTGATTCCGTTGAGTCCGCTCCGTAGATGAAGTTGCCGAAGTATTTTTCTTTTTCTTTTTCGGGCAATTCTTCACCAAATGTCCTTCAAGTCCACATAGGTGACAAGTTCTTCCTTTCAATTTCTTGTGGAACTTGAAGCATGCACAGTTTGGTCCTTTTTAAATCCCAAACCAACCTTGCTTGTTTGACCTAATCCGGACATACAATCTAGTTTCTTGGAACCGGTTGAAAGCCTTTGTATGTCGGATTTGAGTTGATGAACTTGCTTGGTCAAAGCTTGGTTGGTGACATGAATTTCTTCAAACTGCTTTTCAAGAAAACCAATCTTGTCCATATATGATTTAGCGTTTGTCTCCGATTGGTTTATCTTTTCTTGGAGGATTTTATTGTTATCCAATAAAAGCTCTCGTTCCTCCTCGAGATCATGAAGTTTGATCTTTAAAGCTTGATTCTCGTCTTGAACTTCAAGTCGTTGCTTCCTCAACTTCTTGTTAAGTTTGGCCATCTTCTTTGATTCCGCAAGAAGTTGTTGGTATGCCTCAACGAGTTCTTCTTCGTCCGACTCCCCCTCACTTGATGACTCTCCTCCGGATGTTGATGTTTCATGCAAAATCAAAGGAATAGAGTCAGTGACTAAAGATGATAAACACAAATTAGAAGAGGGAATTTGAGAGGCATGAAAAGCAACAATTTTTTCTTTTTCCTCTTCACTTGAGGTCGATTCATCGAAACTAGAATCGTCCCAAGTTTTGCTTGCAAAGCCTTCTTTTTGTATGATTTCTTAGAAGGACAATCCGTTGAAATATGGCCGTAGCCTTTGCATCGATAACATCGGATTTCCCCTTCGAAATCATCTTTTTCTTTTTCTTTAGAAGGTTTTGCAACGCCTTTGAGTTTAGAGGATTTAGAACCCGATGATCCTTTAGATGGTTTCGTGGATGAAGATCCATCGGTTCGATTCTTCCAAAATTTCCGACGAAATTTCTTTGTGATCCGCGCCAATTGTTCTTCAAAATCGGCAAAAGAGATTTCATCGTCGGAACTCGATTCGTCATCTTCTTCCTTTGTTGATTTGAATGCAATACCTGTAAGCTTAGAAGAAGACTTGGAAGAATTTTGATTAGTAGGAAAAGTCATCTCATAAGTTTGTAAAGCACCTACTAATTCCTCTACACTCATCTCATCCGGATGACTAACGGTTTCAATGGCGGTAACCTTTGCCCTAAACCGTTCCGGAAGAGTCCGAAGTATCTTTCTTACAATTTTCGACTCCGGGATCTTTTCTCCTAAATTAGCACATGTATTAATTACATCTTGAAGTCTAGTGTAATAATCTGTAAACAATTCATGCTCTTCCATATGAATAGAGTCAAATTGACTTGTAAGCATCTGGAGCTTTTGAATTTTTACAAGATTAGTACCCTCATGTGTAATTTTGAGAATATCCCAAATTTCCTTCGCGGTTTCACACGCGGAAATTCTGTAAACTCAGTCGAGGAAAGAGAATTAAATAAAGCGTTCATACCTTTCCCATTGTAAGAAGATCTTTCGATTTCCTCTTTGGACCATCTAGAGCGAGGTTTTGGGGTAGTAGAATTTCCTACTTCCTCAACCGGATGCACCCAACCGTATTCCACGGTTTGCCATACCCGCTCATCAATAGAGATGAGAAAAGCTCTCATCCGCACTTTCCAATATGCATAATTGGTCCCATCAAAAAGAGGAGGTCTAAAAATATTACCACTTTCACCCATCATGATAGATAAACCTAAAACCCGCTCTGATACCAATTGTAGAGTTATTTAGGATCCACAAGGATCTAAATAGGTACTATCAAACACCTAGAGGGGGGTGAATAGGTGTAATATTATAAAAACCAATCTCAGTGCAAAAATAAAAAACAATGCGGAAAATAAAAATCAACACACCGAGATTTACGTGGAAACTCCAATCCAGGAGAAAAACCACGGGACCAACACGCAATAACAATCCACTAAGAAATGAAGAATAACAAGGTGATTACCGACTCCACGGACTCGACCCCTCCTTCAACTTCTTCGGACCTTGCGCTGACCGGTTGGATGTCCACGCAATAACAATCCACTAAGAAACGAAGAATAACAAGGTGATTACCGTCTCCACGGATTTAACCCCTCCTTCAATTTCTTCGGACCTTGCGCTCCACCGTTTGCACGTCCACTGCACACGTTCGAATCCACGAACGCCACTCGAATCCACGAGCACACGTTTCGAATCCACGAAACGCCTTCAACACACCGAATCCACGGTGCCACGTCGAATCCACGACGCAAACTCAGCCGGTAAGAATATTGGCTTCGATGGTGATCCTTTGCTTAGATTATCAATGAAGAACCGTAGAAGAAATCTCTAAGCAAAGATTAGATCAATTCGACAAGAGATAGATCTTGGAAGAACCGTCGAATTGACCTAAAAGAGGCTATAAAGAAGAACGATAAAAACCTAGCCTCTAGGGTTGCTCTCAAGTGTTTTATAAATGATCGGTATGCTCCCACGTTCTTGAGAAACCCTAAATGTCTATTTATAGTTTAGAAACCTTTGGAAAGAGATAAGAATCAAAAACATACCTTATCTGGAATTTTTCAGGACGGCGATCCGGATCGGATTTACTGCGATCCGGATCGTCGTAACGAGATTGACGATTCCAGAAATCCAAGGGTTCGGGATCCGGATTGCAAGGCCCGATCCGGATCGTTCATGAATTCAGCAAACATCCAATGTTCGGGATCCGGATCGGAATGGCTTGGATCCGGATTGGATTTGCACATGAACAATACCCTTCGGGATCCGGATTGGATGTCTGATCCGGATCCTGAACATGTCCCATGTCCAGTTTTTGATTTTTATGCAATTAAAAATTCATCCAAGTGTTTCTACACTATAAGAAAGTATTCGGATCACCAAGATTATTTAGTTAAACATACCTGATCCTTTTGAATACTTTCTTCTTGAGATTGATGTAACTGATCCACAATTCTTCATCTTCAATCTTCAAGACTCAAGACACTGAGTGTCAACTTGAGCTCTTGTTGAATCTTCTCTAAGTCTTTGATTGCTGATTGACAATTTGATCCCTTTAAGACTCCGACTCAACTTACTGACTTGACTCACGAAATATGCCAACACCAAAATGCCGTAACAGTGGTGTCTTCTCCCCAGGGACTTCTTCCCCTGCTCCAGTTCCTGCTGCACCTGTTGCTGACCCGACTGATCGAGGTAAGGGAGTCGCGAGATAGATCCCTACCAGTGTCGCCTGAGAGTAGATGTACCTTCCTACTTTTGAGAGTTCATGTCGAGTGACCTTGTAGTGAGGATTGAGTTGTACTCTTCTTATTTTGAGAGATATTTGTATTTTGGGTGAGGATTCTGGTTGTATATTTTGTTAGAGTTGTATTTATTTTATCCAGCTTTTACTTTTCAACTCTGATATCTGTATAGTGTAGATTTCTTTTGCAGGTTAGTCGCTACGTCTATACGGGGCTTCCCGTATGGGCGGCGGATCTGTTGGCGAGCCCGGGTCGCAGTTTCGACCCGGGGCGTGACAGATTAGAGTGGTATCAGAGCCTAGGTGTAGGTCATTGAGGACTTAGAAACCCTAGGCTTATGGTTGGACCCTAGGATGACTTACATGAGAGACGTAACTTTTTAGCGAGAGTCTTGATTGGGGTTCTAAACTCTCCCAGTGGATGGGATGAGTGATCGACATGTCTTCCTTCAGTGGCAACTATGTTGGCTGCAGACAACATAGTGCCACGGGAAGGGCGACATGCCATTGACTTTCGCTGGATTGGGTCGTGTTTTGTTTGGGGGGTTCTGACTGTTCTTCTTGTTCCCCGCAGGTGAGTGATGCCTCCGCGACGCCGGATGTCGACGCGCTCGCAGCCTTCTTCTTCTGTGCCCGAGCAGGAGGACTCGGGACAGGGACATCAGAGTGAGGTGCAGGAGCTTCGTGCCCAGTTGGCACAGATGTCTGAGGCTGTTCAGCGCCAGGAGGAGACTTCCCGGCGCCAGGAGGAGACCTCTCAGCGTCAGGAGGAGACCTTGCGACGCCAGGAGGAGGCCTCGCAGCGCCAGGAGGAGGCTTCCCGACGCCAGGAGGAGGCCTTGAGTCGGATGATGCTTATGTTAGAGCAGAGGTCACAGCCTGTGGTAGCACCCCCTGAGAGTTCACCTGTGCCCTCTACGCCAGCTGCAGCGCCCACTGTGATTCCGTCAGCACCAGCAGTTCCTGTTGAGCCGGTTTCCTGCAGACCACCGTCTGAGTCGACGGGACCTTTTACTTCTTCTGAGCAGCGTGCAGCGGTGGATCTGTTGATGAGGTTCCGTCAGTTCGATCCACCCCATTTCTCTGGTCTGGGTGCTGAGCCGTGGGAGGCCGAGACTTGGGTTACGGCCATGGAGCGTCACTTTGAGAGTTTGTTCGTCGAGGATCGGTTTCGGGTCTTCTTGGCAGCGCATTTTCTGGAAGGCAACGCCGAGGCTTGGTGGCGGCGTGTGCGACCCGCTGGTCCTCCTGGGACGCAGCTTCTTACCTGGGCGGAGTTCCGCAGTCTTCTTTTGGGGGCCTTCTTTCCTGAGAGTGTTCTCCAGAGATTGGAGGAGCAGCTGAGAAATCTCCGCCAGGGAGATCGGCCCGTGCATGTATACATAGCCGAATTCAATCAGCTGTTGGCTAGTATGCCTCACGTGGCCAGGGACGAGTCTCACCGGATCTACATGTTTGAGCGGGGGCTGCGCCGGGACATTTATCAGCTTGTTCGCTCCCGCAGATTGCAGACATTAGAGGGCTCGATGGAGCAGGCGTTATATGTTGAGTCTGGAGAGGTAGTTATGGATGAGGTGGCTCCAGCCCCCGTAGAGACTCCAGGGGCGAAGCGCCCGGCGCCGGTGGATGAGGGGCAGTCGAGTAGGCAGGGACCCCCGAGACCCCCACGATTCCATCCTCAGGGTCGTGGACGCCAGGGGCGCCAGAGATCTGGATCATCTCGTCAGTCTTCGCAGCAGCGTCGACCACCTCGACCCCAGCAGTCATCTCAGCAGCAGCAGACTTCGCGGCAGTCCCGGCAGGATCGTTGTATCTTTTGTGGAGGGCCGCACTTACCGATGCATTGTCAGCAGAGGCACGGCCGTTGCTACCGTTGTGGGCAGGCCGGTCACATTCAGAGCTCGTGCCCCAGAGCAGGTTCTCCAGCTCCTTCCGCCGCTTCAGCACCTTCTCTTCCTCATCAGACGACAGGGCCTTCTGTGGCCTATGGTAGGCCTGATCATGCTCCATCTTCCTCGCGGCAGCCAGATCGACGACCACCAGCACCGAGCGGGCGTGTCTATGCCGCCCAGATTGAGGATGCTTCTGCCGCAGATCACGTCGTCGCAGGTATTATTTTGATTTCTGCAGTTCATACCCGAGCACTTTTTGATACTGGCGCATCGCACTCATTCATTAGTAGAGCATTTGCATCCCTACATGGTATAGAGGTAGTTTCATTATCGCATGCATTAGAGGTTCAGATTCCAGGCCATGTCTTGCATGTCGAGGAGTGTTGTAGGGATTGCCCTGTACAGTTGGGACCCTGGGTCCTGCCGGCAGACTTGCTCGTCTTGCGGCAGCTCCAGGATTTCGACGTGGTACTTGGCATGGATTGGTTAGCTCGGTATTTTGCCACCATTGACTGCAGAGAGAGGACGGTGACCCTCCGCGAGCCTGGACAGGAGGAGTTCGTTTACAGAGGCTGCCAGAGTACTTTATTTGCCATGACTATTTCTTCGGCGAGAGCCCGGCGGATGATGAGTAGGGGTTGTACCGCCTTCCTGGCGACGATTGTAGAGGTGCCTACGGCGGCACTGGGACTCGAGGATATCCCTATTGTCCGCGAGTTCCCAGATGTGTTTCCCTCAGAGTTGTCGACCATGCCGCCGGAGAGGGAGATTGAGTTTGTGATTGATGTGGTTCCAGGAACCGCACCAATCTCGAAGGCACCTTATAGGATGGCCCCTGCTGAGCTGAGAGAGCTGAAGGCCCAGTTGCAGGACTTGATGGATGTGGGCTTTGTGAGGCCCAGTGTATCTCCGTGGGGAGCGCCAGTTTTATTTGTGAAGAAGAAGGATGGGTCGCTTCGATTATGTGTGGACTACAGAGAGCTGAATAAAGTGACCATCCGGAACAAGTACCCCCTTCCACGGATTGATGATCTGTTTGATCAGTTGCAGGGAGCGTCTGTGTTCTCCAAGATTGATCTCCAGTCAGGTTACCACCAGCTGAGGGTGAGGGCCGAGGACATTCCCAAGACGGCTTTTAGATCCCGGTACGGGCATTATGAGTTTACAGTTATGCCTTTTGGATTAACTAATGCCCCTGCAGCATTCATGGATTTAATGAACCGGGTATTTCAGCCGTACTTGGATCGGTTTGTCGTTGTGTTTATTGACGACATTCTGATTTACTCCCGGAGTGATTTGGAGCATGAGGAGCACTTGAGGATAGTGCTGCAGCTTCTGCGAGAGAAGAAGCTGTATGCCAAGTTTAAAAAGTGCGAATTTTGGCTCCGGGAGGTTGCTTTTCTAGGCCACGTTGTATCAGCCGCAGGAGTGGCAGTGGACCCGACGAAGATTGATGCTGTTCGGGATTGGCCTAGACCGACGACGGTTACTGAGGTCCGTAGCTTTTTGGGATTAGCAGGTTACTACCGTCGCTTTGTAGAGGGCTTTGCGAAGCTCTCTACTCCCCTGACCAGTTTGACCAGGAAGGGGATAAAGTTTGTTTGGACTGAGCGGTGCCAGGAGAGCTTTGAGGAGCTGAAGAGGAGATTGATCTCGGCACCAGTTTTAGCACTTCCAGTGATGGGCGATGGATTTGTGATCTACAGTGACGCCTCTCACAGCGGCTTGGGATGTGTTCTGATGCAGCATGGTAGGGTAATTGCTTATGCTTCACGGCAATTAAAGGATTATGAGAAGAATTACCCTACTCATGATTTGGAGCTTGCAGCCGTGGTGTTCGCGCTGAAGTTGTGGCGGCATTACCTCTACGGGGAGCATTGTGAGATTTACACTGATCATAAGAGCTTGAAGTACCTGTTCACACAAAAGGAGCTGAATTTGAGGCAACGCCGGTGGTTGGAGTTGCTAAAGGATTATGATGTGAGTATTCTTTATCACCCCGGCAAGGCCAATGTAGTGGCAGATGCTTTGAGTAGGAGGTCAGCGCAGAGCTTGAGCATGTTGATCACCCAGCAGGCACCGCTTGTGGAGCAGATGAGGCGCTTACAGATTGAGGTTGTATCCCCTGGGGTCTCTGCTAGACTCATGTCTATGGTCTTGCAGCCCACTCTGTTGGAGAGGATTAGAGAGACACAGAGTGAGGACCCCCACTTGACTCGGATTAGATCGCAGATTCAGGCTGATCAGTTAGGGGATTTTGCAGTGGATAGCTCGGGAGTACTGCGGTACAGGGACCGAGTGTGTGTGCCTATGGACACTGAGCTCAGAGATCAGATTTTGAGGGAGGCCCATTATACACCTTATACCATTCATCCTGGTGGTACTAAGATGTATAAGGACCTCAAGGCACATTTTTGGTGGCCCGGAATGAAGCGGGATATTGGAAGATTCGTGGCTCATTGTTTAACTTGCCAGCAAGTGAAGGCAGAGCATCGTGTTCCTGCTGGCAAGTTGCAGAGTCTTCCAATTCCCGAGTGGAAGTGGGACCACATCACCATGGATTTCGTCACTGGACTGCCGAGGGCGCAGAGTGGGGCCGATGCGATTTGGGTTATCGTGGATAGACTCACCAAGTCTGCACACTTTTTGCCTGTACAGATGACTTTGCCGTTGGAGCGACTTGCGCAGTTATACTTGGATGAGGTAGTGAGACTGCACGGTATACCCACCTCGATTGTATCAGATAGGGACCCGAGGTTCGTATCACACTTCTGGGGGAGTCTTCAGTCAGCCTTGGGGACCCAGCTCCGTTTTAGCACAGCATTCCACCCACAGACCGATGGACAGTCTGAGCGCACCATACAGACCCTCGAGGACATGTTGAGAGCGTGCGTTATGGATTTTGGAGGAGGGTGGTACCGGCACTTAGCATTGGTTGAGTTTGCGTACAACAACAGCTATCAAGCGAGCATCCAGATGGCTCCGTTTGAGGCGTTGTATGGACGCAAGTGTCGGTCACCCCTGTATTGGAGTGACGTGGGTGAGAGGAGGACTTTGGGACCGGACTTACTGCTGGAGGCAGAGGAGAAAGTCAGATTGGTTCGCCGACATCTTGAGATAGCCCAGAGTCGCCAGAGGAGCTACGCTGATACTCGGCGGCGAGACCTAGAGTTTCAGATTGGTGATCATGTCTTTTTGAAGGTCTCGCCTTCGAAAGGGGTCAGGAGATTCGGAGTTCGGGGAAAGCTCAGTCCCCGCTTTATTGGACCCTTCGAGGTACTTGAGAGGATTGGCCCTGTGGCCTATAGAGTTGCTCTTCCACCTCGCCTGGCCGGAGTTCACGACGTCTTCCACGTCTCAGCTTTGAGGAGATATGTTTTCGACCCCTCGCACGTGATCGACTTCACTTCTTTGGAGATCGGAGAGGATCTAGGCTACGAGGAGCGTCCGTTGCGAATTCTCGCTTGTGAGGTGAGAGAATTGCGCAACCGGGCCATACCTTATGTGAAGGTTTTGTGGAGCAATCACGAGGAGCGGGAGGCTACTTGGGAGCTGGAGACGGTGATGCGGGATACCTATCCTTTCCTGTTCGAGACTTCTGGTTGAGGTACGCTTGTTTGTTTCTTGTTTCGAGGACGAAACTCTCTTTTAGTGGGAGAGGTTGTGGTGGCCCAGTTTCCCATGCAGCTTTTTCTGGTGAATCCATTGTTTAGAACACCTATTGTTGGTGTGTCTGGCCCATTGTGCGTCAAGTGGATGCTACAGATGGACCCTGTGAGATATCTACAGCTGTGTTGGCCTTCGGCTGTATTTGCCGAAATTTTGAAAAGGTTTTTGGCCAAACAGAGGTTGGAAATGGATTCAGCGCGGAAAAACGCTTGAAAACGGCTATTTGCTTGTTAAATTCTGAGTCCGGATGCCCAAAAACGGACTCCCGGAAGTTTTCGTTGAATTTCGGTGCATGGGAGGGGCCGTGGACCGCCGGCTGCCACGTGGCAGCCCATGATTGGCCGGCTCACGCAGCGCGGTCCACAGAGAGGCGCGGCTGGGTGCACGGACCCGCTGACACGGGGCCGCGTGGCGTGCGCGTGAGTGGTTGGCGCACGCGGCGCGGCCCAGCGAGTTGACTCGGCTTCGGTGGACGCGGGCGTAGGACGCGTGGCAGCAGGGTATAGGCTGGCTCACGAAGTCGCGGTCCACGGAGCGCGATGTGGAGGCGCCTCGGTACGGAGCGTGCAGAGACGCCTGACGCGCGGTCGGCCGCACTCGAGTGCCGCCACGCGTCGCCCGCGACTGGCGGGCCGTACCTACCACTTTGACCGCGTGGTGGCCACGCGGTGCGTTCCCAGTCGCCCATTTCGCTGTCCGCTGTTTGTGGGGGTACGTGGCATGCGCAGGAACTTCTGGGCGCTGGTCGGACGGGCGTTCGTGCGACCAAACGGATTCGGGCGCCCGAATTATTGTGCCCGAAATCCGGTTGGTCATGGCTTGGGCTGGGCCTATAAATAGGGGTCTTTGGGGGCCTTTTACTCTTTTTCTGGACTTCTTTTCACAGAGAAACCTTTAGGAGATTCTTCTTCACTCTGTTCTCTATTCTCTGGTGGAGTTTGGGATTTTTGGGGGCACGCTTTTCGAGATTCTCATTTTCTTGGCGCGGCGCGACGCTCTTTCTTCGGTGTTTCTTCCGTCGCTCTTCGGTGTACGAGCTCCCCCGACCTACTCCGACCATCTTTTCGAGCGATTTCTTCGCCGCTGGATTCGTAACAGGTGAGGCTACGATTTTGGGTTTCACGCACATTTTCAGATTTCGCGTTTTTCGAGGTGTTTTCTCGTGCTCATTGGGACCCTTCTTGCTGTGAGTTTTTGGTGAGGACAGCAGCTTCCTTTGAGGATATCTTCGTGCACAAATCTCGGATCAGGACGTGCTTATAGACTTTTTTCATCTACTCGACGCAGGGATCATCGTGGTATTTTTTTTGAAATTTCCTGAGATCTTCCCGGAGGTATACATCTTCCTTTTTATCTGTGCAAGATTTTACAGTTATGTGGATGTATGTTTTCGCGCGCCCGTGTTGTGGAATTTATATCTTGGCTTACGGAACTCCGATTTGGGCGTGCAGGTACTCGTTTCGAAGCTATCGACGCGAAGAACACCGGGATATTTTTACTGGAATTTATTGGACACATTCTGCAGGTGAAATTTGGCATCTGTACAGCTGAAATTCAGCATGAGATTTTGGGCAGATTTTTGGGGATTTGTGTATAACTGTAGCCTATGTTGTACCCAGGTGGGATTTTGGACTGTACTGGACATACTGGACAGTGAGTTGCTGTTATTTTGGTATTATCAGCTGTAGGACTTGGACAGAACAGCGCATCAGGTGGGTGACCTCTTTTTCAAGATCAGCGGACTGTGTACTAATTCTAGCTTTAGGGACTTGCATATTTTAATGTTTGTTGTGCAGCATGCTAGAATGTATGAATTGATGATTCTGTTATAGTTAGATGATCCTGAGATTATTATCTTGCTCCCTACAAGCTGTTAATTATTATTATCTTGGAACTTGACCTAGCACCACTGCCATATGATGCATGTTCAGCCAGACTGTAGAAAACCTCAACTTGGGCTAGGTTTTTATTGCTCTAGACATTCCCACTTCACTATTCTTTTTATCACTCTGGACTTAGAGTTTTTCTCGCCCAAGTAGTGGGCCGAGAGGTCGGATTATTGTGGGATGCATTTACACTCGTGTCTGGGGACCGAGTGGAGTTGTTAGCAGTCTGTAGACCAGGTTTCTTTGGGAGAGTGACTTGGGTTGTAGATTTGAGATCTTGAGAGCTATTTGAGTGACAGTGAGTCTCGGCTGTGCAGTTTTCCAGCCTGTGAGTGAGACAGTGTTCCTTTGGTTACAGTCGATCTTGTTGATCGAGGATTTGGATTATAGCCTGCATGAGCCACATTTGAGCTCGACAGAGATACGCGGATACTTTCCTCGGTGGGGTCGCTCCCCTCGAGAGCCACTCCGGAGTTGGGCCTGTTCTTCTATCGCGACTTGTCGACGCAGTGTTCCCTCTGGCTGGGCCAGTTAGTGGCAGTCACGGACATAGTCCCTCTGGCTGGGCCAGTTAGTGGCAGTCACGGACGCCCTACGTAAGTCCGGTCCCCCGGGACGTGACGGCAGTAGGTAGGCGCAGGTTTGACTGGACCCTATGCGGCAGTCAGTTGAGATTGGGTGATTTGAGTCGAGAGCTAGTTGTAGCATCATGTTCTTTCTGTTCCACTATTGAGCATCTAGATAGAGGCATAGTAGCTGTAGAGTTTACTTTACCAGCATTTTTTTCCTTTCCGCACTGCTTTATTACTTTATGCCTCTAGTAGACTTAGTGGGCAGACCGTCGGGCTTGTTGGCGGCACCCACTGAGAACTACTTGGGACGTAGTTCTCACACCCGTCGTGGTGTCTTCTCCCCAGGGACTTCTTCCCCTGCTCCAGTTCCTGCCGCACCTGTTGCTGACCCGACTGATCGAGGTAAGGGAGTCGCGAGATAGATCCCTACCAGTGTCGCCTGAGAGTAGATGTACCTTCCTACTTTTGAGAGTTCATGTCGAGTGACCTTGTAGTGAGGATTGAGTTGTACTCTTCTTATTTTGAGAGATATTTGTATTTTGGGTGAGGATTCTGGTTGTATATTTTGTTAGAGTTGTATTTATTTTATCCAGCTTTTACTTTTCAGCTCTGATATCTGTATAGTGTAGATTTCTTTTGCAGGTTAGTCGCTACGTCTATACGGGGCTTCCCGTATGGGCGGCGGATCTGTTGGCGAGCCCGGGTAGCAGTTTCGACACGGGGCGTGACATGGCAGGCCCTGATTGGCCGGCGCACGCGGCCGGGTCCACGGAGTGCAGGGGAGTGGGCCGGGGTGCACCGCGGGGCGCGTGGACCGGGGGCGCGCCACGTGGCAGCGCCTGACTGGGTGGCTCAGGTGCGCTCGGTCCGCGGGTGTGCGCGGGGAGGCGTGGACCGGGGGCACGCCACATGGCAGCACCGGATAGGCGGGCTCACGGGCGCGCGGTCCACGCGGCGCGCGGTGCAGGTCGGGGCAGGTGGCCGTACACGGGGCAGGTGCGGGCAGCTGGGGCGACGTGGGGTAGCGCCACGTGGCGCCCGCTGATTCGCGAGCGCCACCTACCGCGTTGACGCGGGCAGGGACACGTGGCGCTCTCCGCGGTGGCTTGCACGGCTGCAGCGTGTTCGGGGGACACGTGGCGGGCGCCGGGGCGGGTCGGACGAAGCAAGGATCCCGTCCGACGGAGCATCTTGGGCTGGGCCGCACTGTGCGCGCCCGAAAGTTCTGGGCCGGGCAGCACTGTGCGCGCCCGGAAATTTCCGGGCGCCCGAAACTTGGGACAAGATGGGAATTTTCCCATTTGTTCCTCCAGCTCTATAAATAGCCAACCCGAGCCCTCTTCTTTGGCTTTTTTCTCTTAAACCGCGCATCCTCTGCCCGAGCCACCTTAAAGAGATTTGTTCATCTCTTAATCCTTGATCTTCCTGCCAAGTTCTAGGATTTTAGGAGCACGCATCCCGAGGTTCTCCATTTTTCGGCGCGGCGCGACGTTGCATTCCTGTGTTCTTCTTCGGCGCAGCGGCAGTGTTTTAGCTCCTCTGGGCTACCCCGAGGTCCTTTTTCAGTGATTCTTGCGCCGACAGACTCCTAAGAGGTAGGGCTTCATCTTTCGTTTTGGTCGTACTTTCCTGTTTCGAGGTTTTGGCATGGATCCCGAGGCAAACAGTGACCCCTTTTTCTGTGTGGATTTCCTTGACAGCCCTGTGGTATTTTGGCCGTATCTTCGCGCACGAGCGTCAGACGGAAACGAGTTTATACAACTTTTTCATCTACGGATCGCAAGGAACGCGTTCATATTTTTCTTGGATTTTCCAGAGGATTATTTTGAGGTGAAAATCACTGTTTTCTCAGTGAACAGTACACAGTTTTTAGCACAGATTTTTGTATGAATGTACCCCCTTGCCGAATTTATATCTTGACTTACCGAACTCAGATTTGGGCGTGCAAGGTACCGTTGCGAAGCTATCGACGCGAGGATCGCCGTGGTATTTTTCTAGGAATTTTCTGGGCACTTTCTGCAGGTGATAATTTAACAGTTTGAGACAGATGTTGTATGTGATTATCAGAGCAATATTTGGGAGCCTAAGTGTATTTAGTGGACTTTGTATTGTGCCAGGAGTGTTACGGTTGTGCTGAATTTGTTGGATCAAGGAGTTAGAGTTTTTGGTATTTTCAGCTGTACGGATCCGGACAGTTCGCACTTCAGGTGGGTGGTTGTTGTACTCCTCTCCTTTGGTATGCCCACTAGGAATGTCAGAGTTCCCCTGATTTGATGATGTTAAAACTGCTGTTGGTAGACTTGCATGCTCTAGGAAATTAATTATTGGTTATTTGATCCATGATAAACTGTGTTAGAATGAATACTTTATTTAATCGCTTAATTATTCTGGACTGCATGTTTAGGGGCAGAATAGGAATTGAGGACTGCAAAATTGATGATTGTTCATATGAAACTGTCACCTTAGCTTATATTCTCTAAACTGATTATTCTTGGAAAATGGACAAAATATTGGAACAATGCATGATTAAACGGGTCACTTAATTATGTCATCTTTTACTGCTATACTATCTTTTGGGACTTGACTTAGGAGAAACCATGCATTTATTCTTTTCTTCTCCTATTATTGATAGACTTGAGACATAGTTGCTCGGGTTCGAGTGGGTGTTGGACAGTGTAGTCGGGTGTTGGGGATTTGGGACAGGTTGGGCTTTTGACAGGGTGTTGCGGCGACCACGGATCTTGGGTGGTTGACCGGGTTGTACTATTGCATCAGATTGGGTGTTTTGGGGATCGGGCTTTCTTTAGTGGAGGGTTTTTCCCACTTCATTGAGTCTCGTGTGGGTCGCTCCCCTCGAGTGCCACTCCGGAGTGTGCGACCGGACGGATCGAGGCCGGTCTGTTATTACTTTAGTGTTTGATCGGACGGACAGAGGCCGATCTGTTACTTGCTTTGGGGACATGACCGTATCAGGCAGTAGTCGGTCAGTATACCCATAGTTGAGATTAGCAGGCAGTGCCAGTGTCCACTGGCGGTCAGATTGGGTCGTTTTGACAGGCTTCTTGATACTGATGCATACTTTTCCCATCCTTGTTGGTTCGTCATTTAGAGGCATATTAGGGGTAGCATTTTATCAGTTGTCACACTTGGTTTCACCCCCCGTCTTTCCCTTCCCCTTTTGCCTCTGATTACCTGGTGGGCCTATCTGAGCTGAGGCTTTACCCACTAGGGGAGGCTACTGTTTATAGTAGTACTTACCCCCATTGTCTTCTCTTGTTTCCTTCTTCCCCTTTGTTTTGGAGAGTCCTCTGTCACGCCCCAGAACCCGGGCTCGCCAACAGATCCGCCATGCACACGGGATTTCCCGCGTACACGAAGCGCTGGTAATCTGCTCAGATATAATATACCATAACAGAGCATAAAGCAGAGCTGAACTAAACATAATAATCCTAGACTGATAAGGTACAAGCTGTAATAATACAATAATCTCTCAGCTCACCAAAATAATACACCCAGCTGGCCAGAGCCAGATCCAAAATAAAAGTGCTACAGTCTGAGATAAAAAGGGGTACAATATAAGTTCAGCTACTCTCATGGTCGGGGCAGACGATCTAGCTAGTCCGCTATCTTCTTACCTCGATCTGCCGCTGATGGCCCAGCAGCTCCCACAGACGACTCTGCAAAAATGAAGGGGAAGGGAAAAGACAGAAAATAATAATGGGGGGTGAGAACTACCAGATAAACCAGCAGCCTCCCCTAGTGGGTAAAACCTCAACTCTGACGCACCCACTAGGACTACTAGAGGCAAAAGGGAACAGGGGAAGTGGTAAAATATATAAGATGCTGAAATAGGTAAACTACCACTACTATGCTGTCAAAACTGTATGCATGCATCAGAAACAGTATCTGTCCAAATAAACCCAATCTGGATACCAGTAACAACTGGTGTTGCCTGCTCAGCGGAATCTGCACACAAGGCTCGAAACCGCGGGATCGGCCCGCACGGCTCGCATCCCAAAATAAGTATCAAACCGGCACACAAGGCTGGGTCCGAAAAAGAAAGCCTACCTCCGGAGTGGCACTCGAGGGGAGCGACCCACACGAGTAAAGTATCTCTGTCATCAGTATCACAAGTATCTCTGTCATCAGTATCACAGTATCTCCGTAGCGCATGTCTCACAAGTATCACAATATAGCAGGACTGGATCATGACTATGATCAAAGTGGGAAACTCCGTCCACTACAGAAAACCCCATCCCCAGCTGATGCAAAAATAAACCGGACTCAACCCCAATCTGATGCAAGGATAAATATCTGGTCGACCGCCTACTGTCCGCGGTCACCGCAATACCCCACAAATCCACAATCTAATGCAATCTCGACTACACTACCCCAAACCCCTGCTCATACTTGAGCAACAAGCATCTGGATGCAAAGGACAACAATGAAACATGTACAAATCCCAATATGACAGTGTAGCATTAAATAGGGCTAACTAGATGTCCCAGCAAGCATGCATTTGCACTTTTCAAAAAAACTGTAGAAAGTGTTACGGAATTTGAGTTGGCGTATTTCGTGAATGTATTAAGTCTTGAAGATTGAAGATGAAGAAACTTTGGATCGTATACCTCAATCTCAAGAAAGAAGAATTCAAAAGGATCAGGTACGTTTAACTAAAGATTTTTGATGATCCGAATACTTCTTATAGTGTAGAAACACCTGGAAGAGGTTTTAATTGCTTAAACATCAAAAACTGGACATGGGACATGTTCAGGATCCGGATCGAGCTCGGCAATCCGGATCCCGAAGGGTGTTGGTTCATACACTGGTTCAATCCGGATCGCAGCCTCCTCTGATCCGGATCCCGAACATTAGTTTTACCTGCTTGCTTCCTCGATCCGGATCAGGAACTGCAATCCGGATCCCGAACATGATGTTTTGGTAAAACTGTATGAACGATCCGGATCGGGGACTACGATCCGGATCCCGAACAAGCAATTTTCTGGAAACCGTCTTTTGTGCTTCTGCAATCCGGATCGCCGTCGGTAATTCTTTCCAGAAAAGGCTGTTTTTGATCCGTATATTCTTCCTAGGGTTTCTAACCTATAAATAGGCCCTGTATTCATTTCTAGGGCATCCGCTATTACAGAAGAAAATAGCCGAAAAGAAAAAATCCACATATATAGAGAAGAAAGGAAATCAATAGATTTATTCTATGTTTCTTCATCTATATTGATTGATTTGATTCTAGGTTTTCCATACTCACATTTTGAGTAGAATCAAATCAATGAATACTTAGATGGTATTTCCGATCTATCTTTAATCTAAGTATTCGGCGGATCATCACCACCCAAACAAACAACGATTTACCCCAAAATCGGCGCGTGGACTCGCGTGGCCTTGTGGATTCAAGGTGCAACCGCTCTCGTGGATTCGGAGCGAGGTACGTTCGTGGATTCGAAGCGTGCCACTGGGTGAAGACCGTGGATTCGGTTGGACGTCGTGGACTCGACGTTGGACGCTGTGGATTCAGCGTTGGGCGCGGATCGTGGATTCGAGAAGCGTCGTGGAGCGAGCGGGAAGATCTACTAGGAGCGTATGAAAAAGGTTGAGTCGTCTGTGAGTACGTTATATCACCTTGTACGTGTGTTAATTCTAGTGGATTTCGCCGTGTTATCGGTCCCGTGGTTTTTTACTCCGGTTTGGAGTTTTTCCACGTAAAAATCTTGCGTGTTCTTTTATTTTTCCGCATTGGGTTTATTTGCGCAATGATTTTTTGAGTGTTTATTATTTACACCTATTCACCCCCCTCTAGTATTTTTTTCCCTATTTAGATCCATTTACTTATAACCCAACAAGTGGTATCAGAGCGGGAATAGGGTTGTAAACAATGGTTGAAGGTGGAAACATCAATCGACCCCCTTTCTTTGATGGAACAAATTATGCGTACTGGAAAGTGCGGATGAAAGCCTTTTTAATTTCCATCGACGAAAGGGTGTGGCAATCAATTGAATTAGGATGGTCTAATCCAACTGAAATTTTAGATGATGTTCGCACCTTAAAACCTAGGTCGAAATGGACCAAGGAAGAGATAGACTTATCTTCTTACAATGGCAAAGGAATTAATGCTCTATTTAATGCTTTGTCACAAACTGAGTTCTCTCGCGTCTCGGCATGTGAGACTGCGAAAGAAATCTGGGATGTTCTTCAAGTTACGCATGAGGGAACTAACCTAGTGAAGATTCAGAAACTGCAAATGCTCACGAGCAAGTTTGACTCTATCTCTATGGCAGAGAATGAATCCTTCACTGATTATTACACACGATTGCAAGATATCGTAAACTCATGTGCTAACTTGGGAGAGAAGATTCCAGAATTTAAAGTTGTAAGAAAAATTCTAAGAACTCTTCCTGAACGATTTCGCCCGAAGGTCGCAGCCATTGAAACAATTAAACACCCGGACGAAATGCGTGTAGAAGAATTAGTAGGTGCTTTACAAACTTATGAAATGACATTTCCTACTAACTATTCTTCTGGAAAGGCATCCTCTTCTAAGTCTTCAGGTTACGCATTGAAAACTACTAAGGAAGAAGACGCGGATTCATCCTCCTCGGACGACGACGAGAACCTTTCTATGGAGGACTTTGAGAAGCAGCTCGCTCTCTTGACAAGGAAGTTTCGCCGCAACTTTCGAAGGGGTAATCCAAGCAAAACCTCCAATCCTTCGGAAGTCGAAGAAAGGCAAGGGTTCTTTGTTACGGAATTATGAGTTGGGCGTATTTCGTGATTGTATTAAAGTCTTTAAGATTGAAGATGAAGGAACCTCTGATCGTATACCTCAATCTCAAGAAAGAAGAATTCAAGTAAGGATGCAGTTACGCTTTAACTAAATAATTTTGATAGATCCGAATACTTCTTTATAGTGTAGAAACACCTGGAAAGAGGTTTTAA
>JAQOTM010000924.1:0-69630 GCA_029168755.2 Tillandsia fasciculata | reverse complement strand
CGAAACGGTACCTTGCACGCCACAAATCCCCCCGCTTCGGTAAGTCAGATAAATAATTCGGCAAGCGGGGATACATCACACAGAAATCTGTGCTAAAATGTGCACTGTTCCTGGGAAAAACAGTGATTATCCCCTTCGAAACAATTTCCTATAATATCAAAGAAAAATCGCCACTGTATTCCTGCGACGAGTAGATCAAAATCGACTCTTGAATCGCCTCGATCCGATGTTCCTAGGCTGAGATATAAAATCGGCAAGTTGGTGCT
Organism: Tillandsia fasciculata; assembly: GCA_029168755.2. Lineage (NCBI taxonomy): Eukaryota > Viridiplantae > Streptophyta > Magnoliopsida > Poales > Bromeliaceae > Tillandsia > Tillandsia fasciculata. The sequence goes on along the minus strand of JAQOTM010000924.1, from coordinate 69,364 downwards.
GTCCAAAATCCACCACAGAAAAATGGGGGTCAAAGATGCCTCGGGAAACGTGCCAAAAGTGCGAAACGGAGCGAAGCGATCAACACGAAAATCGAAGCCTTACCTCTTAGGAACACGCTGTCGAAGAAATCGTCCAAAAACTCCTCCTGGTTTGCTCACAGTGAATTTTGATAATCTGCGACGGTAATGGGCCGAAATGGGGGAAAACCGAGGCGAACTGTAAAAATGATATCGCCGTTGCCGAGCTTCCAGAATTCTGAGAATCCACCACGAGATCAAGGGCACCAAGGGGAACAACTTTCATAAAGAACTCACCCTCCCATTCTCCCTCTACAGCTCGGAAAAAGGAAAAGAAGGAGGGGAGTGGGCTGCCTTTTATAGGCAAAACCAACAATTGGGTTAATTCCCAACAGGTCCCCGGTTTCGGGCGCCCGAAACCTCTGGGCCCCGAAACCGGGCGCGCACAGTGCCCGGCCCACGGCCCGGCCCACGATCCGCACCCGCACAGCGGATCCTGGCCGGACCGCGGGGCCGTCCGACCCGGCCCATTGCGCGCCGCGTGTCCCCGAACAGGGGACAGCGATCCGGCCATCCCCCTCGCGCCGCGTGGCCCTCCACGGTCAACGCAGGCTGGCGCCAGCCAATGGCTGGCCGCCACGTGGCGCACGCGTGCGCCACGTCGGCGCCGTGGCCGCCACGCCCGCTGCCGCCGCCTGCCACGCCTGCACGCCGGCCGCCCGCCACCTGCACGCGCACAGTGACGCGCCCAATCCCCGCGCGCCACGTGTCCAGGCCACACGTTTGCTACACCCGGTGCACGACACCTTAAACACCGAACCACTGATATAATGCCACGTGTCCACATCCGGTCCACCGTACACATGCACTCTCCCGTGAACCGAGCGCGCTGAACCCTCCAATCCAGAACCGCCACGTGGCACCCCGCTCGGTGCACGACGGCCGCGTGGACCGAGCGCCTGCCCGCGCCCCTGCCCGCGCGCTGCGCGCTGCCCGCCGCCGCGCTGCCGCCTGCCCGAGGCCGCGCCGCCGCCCTCCGCCGCTGCCCGCCGCCGCCGGCCGCCGCCGGCGATCGCCGGAGTTACTGTTCCGGCGGTGAACAGTAACCCGTGCCCAAAAACACAAGTGGGTAGTCCATTTTGACCGTTTTCGCGCGCTGAATCCGAATTTGACGTCCGTTTCGCCAAATTCCAACTCTAAAAATTGCCGAAGGCACCCGGAAATGCGTTCTTAGTCCAAACTTCGTGCGGAGCCCAATTTAAATATCCGATTCGCGCGAAACCACTTCTAAACCCTCCACGGGGTCCTCTGATCACTCACATGATCCATATAAGTCCGAAGTCCAACACTTATGTCCAATTATGCCCCAAACACCTCCAACACACCATGTAGGCCTCCAATGGCCACCCCAACGCACTGTAGCAGCTCTGCGGAGATCCGGGTCATCACATCCTCCCCCACTAAAAGAAAGTTTCGTCCTCGAAACTAAAGTCGTTCCTCAACACGGAAACTCAACCAAATAAAGGGGGGTAAATATCCAATCATCCACCACTCAAGCTCCCAAGGCTGACAAGTACCTCCTCCAGAGACGCGATGCGGTCCTCGGGTCTCTAACTAGAACAAACTAAAGGCGGGCACTCCAGAAAACCGTACCAACTCAACCAAGTGCAGCTGGGCTAACTGCTCGAGCTACCAAGTAACCTGCATCGGTACAAACCTCCGCTCTTCCCAGGGCCTCAGATGATCCAACCACCAGTCCATCGGCACAACAAGCTCGATCCAAGTACCTCTGTACTCCCGGGGCATCCGATATAGGTCCTCCAACTGATCACGTAAACTCTGATCTCTAATCCAAAACCAACAGGGTGTAACAACACCTCCCCAACTCTCGGGCATCAGCACACAACAATAAGCAGTTGGAAGAACCAGATCGCAAATCAATCTTCGAGAAGATCTCGTACCCTTGCAGCTGATAAATCCAATCCTCCAGGCTCGAGAAAGGGTAACTGCTCCAGACGGTCACCTCATCGAATTTCGGGAGTTGTGTCCTCAACTCCCAAACCAGTGACATGCTAGGCAACTCCAAAAGGAAAGGAGCCCTGACCAGGAGGGAGGGGTCCTCGCCCGGTCGCTCCCAAATCTTGACCAACCGAGCGAACCATTCAGCCACGGTCTATCATCCAAAGATTCCTCAGTGACACCATCATACGTCACATCTGCCTCGACAGTCCACACAGCGCCAGCTGTGGCATCAACAAGCTCGACCTCTGACAGCTTTCCTGCTCCAGGTATCCGCCACCACAGTGGCCCTATCAGGGTGATATTGGATGCTTGCCACAAATTTAACTGTAACTTCATAGCTACTATGGGAGGCATCACAGTATCACACAAATCCATCTCCCAACACTGGCGATGCTGGAATCAGGGCTGGTATCAATCTCATCATCCGATTGCCAAGCTCTCCAGGCACTATCCGGCTCACAAGCCCCTCACCTCAACAAATAACTGCCGGTCTCGGCCATTCTCGCATAGCATCCCTTTTTGGCCGGACTTCCACCACCGCCTCTTATGGCTAGACTAGGTGATCCAAGATGATATGCTCTCGAAGCCAAAACTCGTACCACCACAACTTGGCACACAGCTTCTTCCTCATTGACCTTGTTACACCACCAACAAGCACTCCACCAGCTCTAAACCATACAGAGATGGGGTAAAATCAAAATATCCCAGAAGAATATCTCCAATAATTCTTCCCAGTGCAGCTGGAACACACAATTCCTCAAATCATAAGATGACAGGGCATTAGTCGTTCCATTTATCCTCACTGTACTCATAATGCCCCTACCATGTCCTGAGTACCATCTTGGCTAAACCCTCAGCTGTCTGATTCCAAAAAGATACATGTACTATCAGCAACAACTGCCGGAGTATAACTCCACAAAAAGGTCCTAAACAATAAGCAAACTTGCCTGCGGTCACACCATACAAGGACCCTCACTGTCGTGTGTCCACGACGTGACATCATCACCGTGTATCAACGGTGTGGCATCACCACCGTACAACAACGGGGTGGCACTAGGTCGAACATACCCTCGATCCATCAGATCCTGCAACTGCGCCATCAGCTCTCTCAGCTCCACAGGTGGTATCCAATGAGGTGCTAACGGGGTTGGCGTGGTTCCCAGAACCACGTCAACCGCAATCTCAATCTCTCTAATCGACGGCATTATCATCAGCTCCGGTGGAATCACACCCGGGATCTCACGACAACAGGAATAATCCTCGCGTCCCGGGGCCGCCGTTGGCACCTCTCGCATTGTCGCTACAACTTGTGTGCTCCAACTGTCTCAAAGAACAAGTCTCTAATGTCTGCCTTGCAGAAGATCAAAACCTTCTCTCCCCGCAGTCATACACCATGTGGCACTGTGCCAACTAATCCCACGCACTGGGTCAAACACTGACCAGACACAAATATCAATAAGTCCACCGATACCGCTCGGGGTCTCAACTGCACTGGACATGATCCACAACCTCCTCCACATGCACCAGCCCAACAGGAACCTGTACCTCAAGTGCATGTGGTAACACATCTACCTCTAGTCCATGCAGGGATGCATCATGCTCTAACCCCGACTGCTGTGATGAAATCACACCTGCGACGACCCGATCCACTGCCTTGGTGCCCTCCACCCAGGCAGCACAGTCTCAACCGCTCAATGTAGGTGGTCGTCACTTAATCTGCCTGGAAACCAAGGCTATCATCAAAAGAAGCACAATTCTCCGCCTTTGCTCACACTGAGGCGGTGAATACAGTCTTCCGCAGACAACAATCCACGCTACCGCTGCGCCACTCTGATAACGATGCTGATGCTGCCACCGGGGTCCACCTGACCTCTGACATCTCAGAAAATCCATTATTGCAATCGTCATATGACCAAACACAATTGATTCCTGCAATTCCTCATTCAATCATCCTTACTCAGCTCACCCCTCAAACATATCCATTGTACCCCAAACACAAATGTTATTAATCACAAAGAGTAACCTCCCTTTGGGTAAGCTTTACATAATCCGTCCACAAGGATGTCCACCATCCAGGAAGGAAAACGCAAGTGCCACAGCCAACCGATCTGTCCCCCAGCACTTAGCGCCAAGCGCCTCTATCCAGAACTCGCCTCTGGCGGCAGATCCTTATCCAAAGGAACTGCAACAGTACGCTCCACACACAATGCCTACTCCATCGAGGCATCCAAAATCCAAAATCCAAGACAGGGGGATCAGATAAACAAAAGGGTATTCTGGCGCAATCCACTGCCAGTCGCACGCATCCTACGCGCTTCGTCCCTCGAACCTGGAGCGTACAGTTCAACAACTGCATAAACTTCCCAGCACAGGGGAACCCTCAATTAATCACTCCATCACCACCAACCACGATTTTACCTCCAAAGGCTCCAACTCAAATCCATAAATCAGGGGGTTCATCTGCCAAAACTGGCTCCATCGATCAATGATGTCCCACAACTCATCGGCTGTCAACTATCCACCCCACCTCGGTGCCTCAGTATTAAACATTGGCACGGAGGGGGCTACTCACTCAATCGGCGCCACAGGAATCACTGCCGCTGAGGATACAATAACCAGGTGGTCTCAGGAGAAAAACACTGTCGGGCTGCCCCCTGCTCCGACAACTGTGTCACCTAGACCAGCGGCTCACTCTGCCGCTGATAACCCTCAGACAATCCTGCCGTCGGGGCCTGAAGCTCTCTAACCTCTATCCGAAAATCCGGCCCCAAAAACAATCCGCTCAAGCTCCACTGCTGCGACGAGTGCGCACCAATCCGCACAACGCGTCGGGGAGACGCCGCTCACCACGACCAACTGCACCACAGCACAAAACAAAACTCGACCCAATCCGGCGAGAGTCTAGAGCATGTCAACCGTTCCGCCGCATTATGTTGTCTGCAGCCAACATAATTGCTTAGGAGAATAAACATGCCAATCACCCATCCCACCACTCGGGAGAGGTATAAAACTCAATCAGGACTCTCGCTAAAATCACGACTCTCACGAAGTCATCCTAGGGTCCAACTATAAGCCTAGGGTTTCTACAGTCCCAATTGACCTATCCCTAAGCTCTGATACCAACTTAATCTGTCACGCCCCGGGGTCGAAACTGCGACCCGGGCTCGCCAACAGATCCGCCACCTATGCCAAAACCCGCATAGGCGAAGCGTCTAACCTGCAAAAGATAGTACTATAGCTACACAAATATCAGAGCTGAAATAAAATGCTGTAAAATAAAATCCAATTACTATACATCATGAAATAAGGTACAATATCCATTCTCTCAAATACAGATAATCATCATACAATGTCCTCAGTACAGCATCTCTCGACTATAAAAGGAGATAAACTAAAACTATAGTACATCAGTCTCTCCAAATACAAAAGATCTCTCTCCTCCAGATAAACAGTAAAACCAGCCAACAGCTACGAGGAATCTCCAACCAGGGGATACAGCTACACTCCTCGGGTGGTAACGATCTAGCTCGTGACTCCCTCGCCCGAACAACGACCGAAGATCAGCAACTCCAATGAGGACTCTGCAAAACAGGGGGGAAAAGAAGAGGAAACAACAGTGGGGGTGAGAACCACTAGTAAACCAGTAGCCTCCCCCTGTGGGTAAAGCCTCAAGCTCCGGCGTACCCACTAAGTCTACTAGAGGCAAGAAAAGGGCAGGTAGGTAAAGCTGTAAACAGAACTACTGAATAAAAGGGGAAACCACCACAAGTATGCCTCTAAATGCAATACCGAAGGAAATGACGGTATGAATGCACCAGGAAACAACATCTGGCTAAATAGACCCAATCTAGTGCCACCAGTAAAACTGGTACTGCCTGCTCTGCTGTCGAGCTCAAGAACTCAGTATCTCCACTGTCCAAATGACCGGAACCCAACACGGTCTGACCGGAACCCAACACGGTCTAAAGCCTACTCCGGAGTGGCACTCGAGGGGAGCGACCCACACGAGTAAAGTATCACTGTATCAAGCATCTCTGTAACCAATATCTCACAATAGCAGGACTGGATCATGACAATGATCAAAGTGGGAAACTCCGTCCACTAATGAAACCCCGATCCGATACAATAATACTCAAAAGTGGGAAATACCATCCACTAGAGAAATCTAATACCCAATCTGATGCAATAGTAAACATCCGGTCAACCGCCCACAATCCGCGGTCACCGCAATAACCCACAACCCACAATTGGGTAAAATAATCAAGATCCGGTCAACCGCCTACTGTCCGCGGTTGCCGCAATGCCCCACAATCCAACATCAAGTACACCCTATCTCTGACCCTCAGGTCCCAGCTACACTATCCCAAACCTCTGCTCGAACCCGAGCAACATGACTCAAAAGTCAAAATAAAAAGGAGAAAGAAAGCAATCATGGTTTCTCCTAAGTCAAATCCCAATATGATAGTGTAGCAATAAAATAGTGGCCTATCTAGATGTCCAAATAAGCATGCAAAAGTCCTCATGCAATGTAAAAGAGAGAGAAAGTCAAATACAGCTCTACATGTGTAACAATTAATAATATCCCCACAAATATAACCATCAGGCAAAATCATCAGTCAACTACACATGTATAATCCCTGATCCATAATAAATCTCAAAGTGGCACCCGCACCTAGATATGTCACTATGTCCCCACAATTAATCCACTTTCATACAAACCTAGGTGCTAATGTGGCATGTTAATCATCACTTATTAAATCATTCCAATGATCATGTTCCAACAGAAATATTATTCCCATAATGCCCCCAACATGCTATATTCACAGAATTAATCTCAGATGATAGGCTCACATTTATATCAGGCAATCATGCATAATATTCAACCAACATGCTCAAAGTGGGGGTTTCTAATAAACTTAGTAAGTAAGCCAGGTGTAGAGGCATGCAACAACCACCCACCTGAAGCGCTAACTGTCCGGGTCCGTACAGCTGAAAATACCAAAAACTCCAATCCTGCGCTCCAACAAGAACAGTACACCCGAAACACTCCTGGCACAACACAAAGTCCACTAAATACACTTAGGCTCCCAAATAGTGCTCTCACAAATACATACAACAACAGTCCCAAAACTGTTAAATTATCACCTGCAGAAAGTGCCCAGAAAATTCCCAGAAAAATATCACAGCGATCCTCGCATCGATAGCTTCGAAACGGTACCTTGCACGCCCAAATCCGAGTTCGGTAAGTCCAGATAAAAATTCGGCAAGAGGGATACATCACACAGAAATCTGTGCTAAAACTGTGCACTGTTCACTGAGAAAACAGTGATTATCACCTTCGAAACAATTTCCTAAAATCCCAGAAAAATCACCACTGTGTTCCTCGCGACGAGTAGATCAAAATCGACTCTGAATCGCCTCGATCCGATGTTCCTAGGCTGAGATATAAAATCGGCAAGTTGGTGCTGTCCAAAATCCACCACAGAAAAATGGGGGTCAAAGATGCCTCGGGAAACGTGCCAAAAGTGCGAAACGGAGCGAAGCGATCAACACGAAAATCGAAGCCTTACCTCTTAGGAACACGCTGTCGAAGAAATCGTCCAAAAACTCCTCCTGGTTTGCTCACAGTGAATTTTGAATAATCTGCGACGGTAATGGGCCAAAATGGGGGAAAACCGAGGCGAACTGTAAAAATGATATCGCCGTTGCCGAGCTTCCAGATATTCTGAGAATCCACCACGAGATCAAGGGCACCAAGGGGAACAACTTTCATAAAGAACTCACCCTCCCATTCTCCCTCTACAGCTCGGAAAAAGGAAAGGAAGGAGGGGAGTGGGCTGCCTTTTATAGGCAAAACCAAACAATTGGGTTAATTCCCAACAGGTCCCCGGTTTCGGGCGCCCGAAACCTCTGGGCCCCGAAACCGGGCGCGCACAGTGCCCGGCCCACGGCCCGGCCCACGATCCGCACCCGCACAGCGGATCCTGGCCGGACCGCGGGGCCGTCCGACCCGCCCATTGCGCGCCGCGTGTCCCCGAACAGGGGACAGCGGATCCGGCCATCCCCCTCGCGCCGCGTGGCCCTCCCACGGTCAACGCAGCCGCTGGCGCCAGCCAATGGCTGGCCGCCACGTGGCGCACGCGTGCGCCACGTCGGCGCCGTGGCCGCCACGCCCGCTGCCGCCGCCTGCCACGCCTGCACGCCGGCCGCCCACGCCACCTGCACGCGCACAGTGACGCGCCCAATCCCCGCGCGCCACGTGTCCAGGCCACACGTTTGCTACACCCGGTGCACGACACCTTAAACACCGAACCACTGATATAATGCTACGTGTCCACATCCGGTCCACCGTACACACTGCACTCTCCCGTGAACCGAGCGCGCTGAACCCTCCAATCCAGAACCGCCACGTGGCACCTCGCTCTGGTGCACGACGGCCGCGTGGACCGAGCGCCTGCCCGCGCCCCTGCCCGCGCGCTGCGCGCTGCCCGCCGCCGCGCTGCCGCCTGCCCGAGGCCGCGCCGCCGCCCTCCGCCGCTGCCCGCCGCCGCCGGCCGCCGCCGGAGTTACTGTTCCGGCGGTGAACAGTAACCCGTGCCCAAAAACACCAAGTGGGTAGTCCATTTTGACCGTTTTCGCGCGCTGAATCCGAATTTGACGTCCGTTTCGCCAAATTCCAACTCTAAAAATTGCCGAAGGCACCCGGAAATGCGTTCTTAGTCCAAACTTCGTGCGGAGCCCAATTTAAATATCCGATTCGCGCGAAACCACTTCTAAACCCTCCACGGGGTCCTCTGATCACTCACAGGGTCCATATAAGTCCGATGTCCAACACTTATGTCCAATTATGCCACAAACACCTCCAACACACCATGTAGGCCTCCAATGGCCACCCCAACGCACTGTAGCAGCTCTGCGGAGATCCGGGTCATCACATAAGTAATTGGATCTAAATAGGGGAAAAAACACCTAGAGGGGGGTGAATAGGTGTAAACAATAAACACTCAAAAATCGTTGCGCTATAAAATCCAATGCGGAAAAATAAATGAACACGCAAGATTTTTACGTGGAAAAACTCCAAACCGGAGTAAAAAACCACGGGACCGATAACACGGCGAAATCCACTAGAATTGAAACACGTACAAGGTGATATAACGTACTCACAGACGACTCAACCTCTTACCATACGCTCCTAGTAGATCTTCTCCGCTCGCTCCACGACGCTTCTCGAATCCACGATCCGCGCCCAACGCTGAGTCCACAGCGTCCAACGTCGAGTCCACGACGTCCGACCGAATCCACGGTCTTCACCCAATACTACGCTTCGAATCCACGAACGTAGTTGCACCTTGAATCCACAAGGCCACGCGAGTCCACGCGCCGATTTAGGGTAAATCGTTGTTTGTTTGGGTGGTGATGATCCGCCGAATACTTAGATTAGAAATAGATCGGAAATACCATCTAAGTATTCATTGATTTGATTCTACTCAAAATGTGAGTATGGAAAACCTAGAATCAAATCAATCAATATAGATGAAGAAACATAGAATAAATTCTATTGATTTCCTTTCTTCTCTATATGTGGATCTTTCCGTTCGATGATATTTGATTATGACGGCTCTATGTGGATGCCCTAGAAAAATAACCTAGGGTCTATTTATAGGTTAGAAACCATTGGAAGAATATACGGATCAAAAACAAACCTTTTCTGGAAATTTTACGGACGGCGATCCGGATCGGATTAGTGCGATCCGGATCGCGAACAAAAAAGACGATTCCAGAAATCCATGGGTTCGGGATCCGGATCACAAAGTCCGATCCGGATCGTTCATACAATTCACCAAACTTTCATGTTCGGGATCCGGATCGTGATGGTCTAGGATCCGGATTGAAATTGCCAATGAACAAACACCCTTCGGGATCCGGATTGCCGAGCACGATCCGGATCCTGAACATGTCCCATGTCCAGTTTTTGATGTTTATGCAATAAAACTTTCTTCCAGGTGTTTCTACACTATAAGAAGTATTCGGATCACCAAAATCTTTAGTTAAACATACCTGATCCTTTTGAATTCTTCTTTCTTGAGATTGAGGTATATGATCCAAAGTTCTTTCATCTTCAATCTTCAAGACTTAATACTTTCACGAAATACGCCAACTCAAATTCCGTAACAATCTCCCCCTTTGGCGGTTTCGTGACAAAACACAAATCCACAAAAGAAAATTCAAAAAGATATTTTTGTTGCTATCACCATACAACAAAAATTTACAATGGAGATCCAAAAATTAAAAACATGAGATAAACTCCTAGAACAGACTCTAGACTTAGACATCTGTAATCTCTGCACAAATAAAGCATTCTTGACAAACAAACGCGTTAGATACCTCAAGAATTGAAACATACAAAACCAAGTACAGAGATAGAGTTTATTCTCATCATGACATTTGAAGAATTCAGATATGTAAGAGAATCATAGTTAAAAACCAACATATCTTCTAAGCATTCAAGAACCAAATGTCACAAACTGTTAGTCCAACATCAACTTGTTAGTCATATTACATGCCCAAATAGTTAGTCGAATAGTTAGTATAGAGGCATGCCACAAATCACAAGAGAAAAACCAAAGTTGAGTTGAAGTCATACTTACCTTGATATTCACAAAGTTCACATCATTCATTGTTCAAAGTTCGCTCTAACTCTCTCCCCCTTTTTGTCACAAATAAGCCAAAAATTACAAAACAAAAGAGAGTTTAAACAAGAAATAAACATGAAAAGTGAAAAACCTGCAAAAATCAAAAGAAGATTAGAACAAAGATTTACTCCTGAGAGTCGGAGTCATCAGATGTTGTGCATCCCATTTTAGCAAACATCTTCTTCACTAGTTTCTTCACTGATGAGACTGACTTAGTCAAAGTGACCTGTGAAGCTGTGATGATTTCCAGCTCCTTTTTCACAACTTGAATCTCTCCTTTCATTTCAGTGAACTCAGCAGACATGCGTTCTTGTTCATTGGAGAGTCGCTGTTGTTCTTTAAATATTGAGCTGACAGAGGCATCATCATCAGAGGTGGATGGAGGTGCCTGCTGTGATGGAGGAACAGGGGCTGTAGAAGTAGTTGCTTGTGGTCGAGCTCTTTGTCGAATTGGAGGAGATGGAGGATCATCCTGCTTTGTCGATAGAGACTTTACAATCGTTGTCTCATTAATGGTCCCCAAACTATACATGTAAGAGCTCGCGCTTGTATCCACTTTAAACTTCTTAAGGATGCGCATGATTATCATTGGGTATGGTAGTCTCTCTGTGGGGTGAGAGTGTTCGACATACCGCGTCATCCTAGCCCAAATGAGATAAGGAATGTTCAAGTTTGCTCCCATTGCTGCGGTTGGGTTCCCAAGAAGATAAAGAAATAACATTCTATCCCATCGAAGAACCTTTGTATTCATATTGGGAAGAATGTTGTAGCAGACAATGAAGTTGATATACTTATACTCTTTTCGAAGCTCTTTAGAAAATACCGAATTTCCGGTAGACAAAGTATCCGGAATGCAAATTCCATTGACTACAACTCTCCAAGAGTTTTCTGTGAAGACTTGAGTCTTCAGATAATGAAGTCCATCAGATCTAGCTTTCATACTGAGCACCTCTCCAATCAGTTGGGGAGTGACTTTGATTTTGATACCTTTAACCAAAGTATGAAATTCTCGACGTCCGTCAACATGATCAGTTAGACTTGCAGCATTCTGATAGAACATCCGAACTGAATGTGGACAATACCCAGTTGACTCAGGAAAGTTGCAAATTGGACCGAGACCAACTTGATTATATAAAGTCCCAAAAGCTGCAGAGCGTTCCATCATTGGTTTGACATTGACATGTCTCTCACCAATGCATTCTCTTTTCTCAAAATCCTTGATTCTCGTGGAGCTAATGAATTCCTGAGGAGGAGGCTGGCTAGCAATTGGTTCCTCAATTGAAATTCCCTTTGCACTGCCTCTTTTTCTTGCACCAGTTTTCGTTCTTGTTGGAATTTGACTTGGTTCCATTGGGGCTTTTCCTTTTTCAGCTGCAGTAGGCTTTGAAGCTTCAGCAGGTGCTTTCCCTTTTGAGATAATGGGGACATCTTCCTCGATCTCGAGGTTATCCCAGTCTATTGAATCCGTCTCCGAATCCGTATCGGAATCATTCTGAGCTCTTTTAGTCCTCTTAGCCTTCTTAGGCTTTGCAGCGTCCTTGACATGGACCATGGCAGCAAGTAGGAAAATAACCCATGTGATCACCATTTTGAATGCTAGTGAGAAATGTATCCTGTGAACACCGACTCAAGAACACATGAAAAATTGTCAATTTTGAAAAATTTGAAACATTGTACCTAGACAATCATAATCATGTAGAGAAGCTAAGAATCAAATTAGTTTTGCAAAAAGAATTTTAAAAATAGATCAATCACATGATTTACAAAAATTCCTCTTTTATGCCCTAAAACCAAATTTTTAGAAATCGAAGCCTAAAAACTCGTTAATCAGGTAAAAACCCAGCATAAAAGCAAAACTAATTGACCCAGAGTCCTTATTTCAAAAGAAATTTGATCAAAAACCATTCACAAACGAAAAAGATCCATGATTTCTACTCACGTTTGATGAAAAAATATAAAAACTGTGAAAAACCGAGATTTGATCAACAAAACTTACTTGTAATTGAAGAACTTTGAGTTTGGAAGCTCCAAGATGCAAGAAATCTAGAGAGAGAAACTCTAGAAGCTTGAGAACAAAAGATTAGGGTAAAAGAAATCAAATCCTCTTTGTTCTGTTATAAACCCTAGCCGTGATCCGGATCGGATCGAGAATGTGATCCGGATCGGCTACCCGCAGGAAGAATCCTGCGTTCGGGATCCGGATCACTTACTCCGATCCGGATCGGCTTCAACTTTTTCTCCAGAAAATTTTGGAAAAATTCCATAAAATCCAGAAAAAGTATGTAAGCACTTTAGCATATCAACTTTAAACAAAAATCATCGTTTCATACAACAAGAAATAGATTATGCAAAATCTACCAAAAATACTCAAAAATGAAACGAAAATTTACGAAAATTAAAACACTTAAAGTTGAACAACTTCAATCACATCTATCCTGATCTTATGTGTAATGCCTTTATCAAATCATCAATTTTGGTAAAGAAAATGAAATACCAAGATCAATAGATGTTTGAAATCCCAGATAAGTTAGATAATATATCTAGACAATCTGTTGAAGGAGTGGCTCTTTGAGCATCTTTTATCAAAAATCCCACCTTATACCAACCATGAAATACGACTGAGTCAAGTATTTCAATATGCATTTCATCAATATTTTTAAAACAAAAATTTGCTTTGCATTCATGGAGTATCTTTTTCTTTCTTTCATTTTCTCCATGTGGTGGTAGTTTTCACACTCCTCATTGGGATGTAACTCTTTCCACATCTTTTGAGCATATTACATTTCTTTGACTCCCCCTCAATTGGCTATCAATTATTTAATATATAAGGTATTCAACCAAAAATTGATCTCGCATTCATACTCGACTAAGCAATCAAATATGATAATGACTATACCAAGAGATCATTGAGAGAGAAATTGACTTTGATCACTTAAAAGATGGTTTAATTAACGTAAATGATCATTGCAACATTGAAATATTATGATATCAAAAGCATAATAGATTTCTAAAAGCACAAAAGGATGCAATTAAAGTCAATTATGATTTATGCTCAATTAATGTACTATGTATAAAACATAGATAAAGAACAAAACAAAAACAAAAACAAAACCTAACCTAAGCAAAGGTTTCAAAAAGAGGTTATTTCAAAGAAAGCATTCCAATTGCTTTACGCAAGTGAATAAAACGTTTTTGATCCAAAGGTTTTGTTAAGATATCAGCTAATTGATCCTCAGTTGAAATATATGACAGTTGAAGAATATTTGATTCAACTAGCTCTCTAAGAAAATGATATCTAAGTTCAATATGTTTTGTTCTAGAGTGCAACACAGGGTTTTTTGAAATGTTAATAGCACTAGTGTTGTCACATAAAATGGTTACCGAAGTTGCTGAAATCCGGAAATCGCTCAACACGCTTTTCATCCAAATCAATTGGGTTGAACAACTTCCTGCAGAAATGTACTCCGCTTCGGCAGTCGAGAGTGCTATGCAATTCTGCTTTTTACTGTGCCATGCAACAAGGCAATGGCCAAGATAGAAGCATGCACCACTCGTGCTTTTCCGGTCATCCACTGATCCAGCCCAATCGGCATCTGAGTATCCAACAATATCCAAACTTGTTCCCATAGGATACCAAATTCCGAAACTGATTGTACCTTTGATATATCGGATGATCCGCTTCACCGCTTTCAGGTGAACCTCCTTCGGTGCTGATTGATATCTCGCGCAAATCCCAACACTGAAGGATATATCCGGGCGACTAGCCGTGAGATATAGTAGACTTCCAATCATACTGCGATACAGTTTCTCGTCTACATTCTCACTATGTGATTCACTTCCAAGTCCCTTATGGCTAGTTCCCATTGGAGTTGGAAAATCCTTAGAATTTTCTAGATCAAATTTTTGACCAACTCCATTGCATACTTGGATTGACACAAGTGAATACCTTCATCGTTTTGTTTAACTTGTAATCCAAGAAAATAAGTTAATTCGCCCATCATGGACATCTCAAATTCGCTTTCCATGGTCTCCGCGAATTTGGAAGCATCATTATCTCTTGTTGCACCAAAAACAATGTCATCGACATAGATTTGAGCAACTATGAAATTGTTTTGATAATGCTTCACAAAGAGAGTCCTGTCAGCTCCCCCTCGAGTGTAGCCCTTTTCCAAAAGGTGCTTTGTCAACCTTTCGTACCATGCTCGCGGTGCTTGTTTCAGACCGTAAAGAGCCTTTTTCAGACGAAAAACATGGTTAGGTAGTTTATGATCCACAAAACCTTTCGGTTGAGCCACATAAACTTCCTCATTTAAAAACCCATTTAAAAAGGCGCTCTTAACGTCCATTTGAAATAATTTGATTTTAAAATGACAAGCTATCGCAAATAAGATACGAATGGACTCGAGTCTAGCTACAGGGGCGAAAGTTTCATCAAAGTCTATACCTTCTACTTGAGAGTAGCCTTGAGCAACTAACCTTGCTTTGTTCCTGATGATAGTACCATCTTCATTTTTCTTGTTCTTGAAAATCCATTTGGTACCTATCACATTGTGTTGCTTCGGAGGCTTCGTTAATTCCCAGACTTTGTTTCGCTCGAATTGATGGAGCTCTTCCTGCATTGCTTTAATCCAGTAGTCATCTTGAAGAGCTTCATCGACATTCTTTGGTTCGATTTGAGATACATAGCATGCAAATCCGCAAACCAATTGTCTCCGTGTTCTAACTCCTTCTTGTGGGTCTCCAATGATGTTCGATTCAGGATGATCCTTGGAGATGCGTAACGTTTGAGGTAAAGGAGTAGTCGGAGGTACTCGAGATGATTCCTGCACATCAGTTGAACTTGAAGAACCGTTAGATGCATCAACATCATTATCGAAAGAATTGTTAGAAGAAGATGCATTAGCAGGTGTATCATCATCAAGAGAGATATCGAGGGTAGATTTTTCAGATTCAAAATGAAATGCTTCATCTACCTTAACATTTATCGATTCTACGATCGTCTTAGATTCTAAGTTAAAAACTCGATATGCTCTGCTGTTTGTAGAATAACCTAAGAAAATCCCTTCGTCACTTCGAGAGTCAAATTTTCCAAGATTTTCGCGATCACGTAAAATAAAACACCGACTCCCAAAGATACGAAAATATTTGATGTTAGGTTTTCTACAAAACCAAAGTTCATATGGTGTATTCAATGTCCCCGGGCGCAAATACACGCGATTAATAACATAAACAGCAGTGTTCACCGCTTCAGCCCAAAAATAAAAAGGTAAGTTCCGGCTATGAAGCATAACACGTGCCATTTCCTGTACGACCCTGTTTTTGCGCTCGACTACACCATTTTGTTGAGGTGTATAAGGTGCAGAGAATTCATGTTTAATGCCGTTAGAAGTGCAAAAATCAATGAATTTGGAATTTATGAATTCCCCACCTCTATCACTTCTAACTCGAGTAATCCTATCATTCTTTTCAGTCATAATACGATGGCAGATTTCGAGAAAAGAATCAAAGGTATCAGCTTTTTCTTTTAAAAATGCTACCCAAGTATATCTAGAAAAATCATCAACCAATAAGAAAATATACCATTTACCTCCCAGAGATGGTTGACGAGTTGGCCCCATTAAGTCCATATGCAAAAGTTCCAAAGGCCGTTTTGTACCTATGTGGTTCAAGTTCTTGTGTGCAGTCCTAGACTGTTTTCCTTTTTGGCAACCGCCACACACAATGTTTTGTTCAAAAGAAAGTTTTGGAACCCCCTTGACCACATCTTTGTTCGAAATTCTAGCAAGTTCCTTAAAGTTTATGTGACCTAGCCTTTCATGCCAAAGTGTTTCATTTTTCAAAGATGCTAGGTTACATTTTTCAGAAATCTTATGAGGAACTACATAACAATTGTTTTCTGATCTAACCCCTTTTAAAAAGAAAGCATGGTTCTGTCAGTTACAGTACATTTATCAGATGAAAAATTAACTGAATAACCACTATCACAAAGTTGACTTATGCTTATGAGGTTAGTCTTAAGGCCATGAACAAATAACACATTATTTAGAACCGGGCCATCTGGAATAGCTACCGTTCCCTTTCCAACAATTTTGGAAGACCGACCATCTCCGAAAACAACAAGTCCTCCGGAGTTTTTCTCAAATGTTTGAAAACAGTTTTTGTCACCGGTCATGTGACGGGAACACCCGCTATCCAGATACCAAGACGAACTATCATATGCATGCAAGGAAACATTAGTAACAAGACAAGGGAAAATTTCACCTTTGCGCACCCAAACCTTTTTGGAGTGCGTCGGTAATGATCGTGAAGTTGATCTCCTAGGTGAGAGCGTCTTGCTTGAAGAATTGCTGCTCCTTGATGATGTCGTCTTGAGCGGTGACTACCAAGGCTCTTTTCCTTCAATTGAATTGCAGTTGATTTTCGAGGAATAGCCTTTTGGTAGTCATTGCAAGAGGTGCTTGAGGTGTGCGTTTGGCTTCCGTCTTGCAATTTCTCCTTATGTGCCCTGAAATGCCACAACGAAAACATACCTTAGATCTTGACGATCCCGAGGAGGATGAAGTAGGCTTGTTGTCGTTGCTTGTCGTGAATTCCGGTGTCGGAGGAGGAGATACCGACTGAGGCACAAATACTGTCCCACTCGAACTTGGAATGTCTCCAGTTTGAGTGTATCCGAGGCCGAACTTATTTGTTTGACCAAGACCAAGAAGCCTGTCCAACTTACTCCTTCCAGAAGAAAATCTCTTTAAGTCATCCTTCAGTTGGCGAATGGTCTTCGTCATTTCCAATTTTTCCTGTCGAGCCTCGCCGTTGAGCTTCAAGAAGTAATTCGCTTTGTTCACCATATCCATATAATTCTTCTCGAGTTGCTCATTGGACTCTTGAAGGGAAACATTTGTTTTAATCAGATTATCCCTTTCCACTTCAAGATCGGTTGAGAGAGAGGTTACCCTTTTTACTTCTTCTTCGAGATCCTGCAATCTCCCTTTCAACCCCTTGTTTTGCTTAGCCAGTTTCTTTGAATCCCTCAAAAGTTTGTGGTAGGCTAGAGCAAAATCTTCACCTTCCGAATCATCTGATTCATCGTCCGTTGCAATCTTTTCAACAGTGGAGTTGGACAGTGAGTCGGATGTACTTGCCATTAAGCACATGAAGGGTGAAGAGGTGGACGCGTGGAATGCTGTCGCGTTGTCTTCTTCATCACTTGACGATGACTCATTTGACGTTGAGTTGTCATCCCAAGTGACGACTTGCATCGCCTTCTTCTTTGCCGGATTCTTGTTGGGACACTCCGTTGAAATGTGGCCGTAGCCTCGACATTTGAAGCACTGTACTTGTCCCTCTGAACTTTTCTTATCCTTTGAGAAGTTCTCTTGCTTCCTTGACTTGTAAGTTGAAGAACCCTTGCCTTTCTTCGACTTTCCGAAGGATGGAGTTTTGCTTGGATTGCCCCTTCGAAAGTTGCGGCGAAACTTCCTTGTCAAGAGAGCGAGCTGCTTCTCAAAGTCCTCCATAGATAGGTTCTCGTCATCGTCCGAGGAGGATGAATCCGCGTCTTCTTCCTTAGTTGTTTTCAATGCGTAACCTGAAGACTTAGAAGAGGATGCTTTTCCAGAAGAATAGTTAGTAGGAAATGTCATTTCATAAGTTTGTAATGCACCAACTAATTCTTCTACACGCATTTCGTCCGGGTGTTTAATTGTTTCAATGGCTGCGACCTTCGGGCGAAATCGTTCAGGAAGAGTTCTAAGAATTTTTCTTACAACTTTAAATTCTGGAATCTTCTCTCCCAAGTTAGCACATGAGTTTACGATGTCTTGCAATCGTGTGTAATAGTCAGTGAAAGATTCATTCTCTGCCATAGAGATAGAGTCAAATTTGCTCGTAAGCATTTGCAGTTTCTGAATCTTCACAAGGTTAGTTCCCTCATGCGTAACTTGAAGAACATCCCAGATTTCTTTCGCAGTCTCACATGCCGAGACGCGAGAGAACTCTGTTTGTGACAAAGCATTAAATAGAGCATTAATTCCTTTGCCATTGTAAGAAGAAGAATCTATCTCTTCCTTGGTCCATTTCGACCTAGGTTTTAAGGTGCGAACATCAGAGATAATTTCAGTTGGATTAGACCATCCTAATTCAATTGATTGCCACACCCTTTCGTCGATGGAAATTAAAAAGGCTTTCATCCGCACTTTCCAGTACGCATAATTTGTTCCATCAAAGAAAGGGGGTCGATTGATGTTTCCACCTTCAACCATTGTTTACAACCCTATTCCCGCTCTGATACCACTTGTTGGGTTATAAGTAATTGGATCTAAATAGGGGAAAAAAACACCTAGAGGGGGGTGAATAGGTGTAAACAATAAACACTCAAAAATCGTTGCGCAATAAAACCCAATGCGGAAAAATAAATGAACACGCAAGATTTTTACGTGGAAAAACTCCAAACCGGAGTAAAAAACCACGGGACCGATAACACGGCGAAATCCACTAGAATTAAACACGTACAAGGTGATATAACGTACTCACAGACGACTCAACCTTTTACCATACGCTCCTAGTAGATCTTCTCCGCTCGCTCCACGACGCTTCTCGAATCCACGATCCGCGCCCAACGCTGAATCCACAGCGTCCAACGTCGAGTCCACGACGTCCGACCGAATCCACGGTCTTCACCCAATACTACGCTTCGAATCCACGAACGTAGTTGCACCTTGAATCCACAAGGCCACGCGAGTCCACGCGCCGATTTAGGGTAAATCGTTGTTTGTTTGGGTGGTGATGATCCGCCGAATACTTAGATTAGAAATAGATCGAAAATACCATCTAAGTATTCATTGATTTGATTCTACTCAAAATGTGAGTATGGAAAACCTAGAATCAAATCAATCAATATAGATGAAGAAACATAGAATAAATCTATTGATTTCCTTTCTTCTCTATATGTGGATCTAGGGCCGTATAAGATGATATTTGATTATGACGGCTCTATGTGGATTACCCTAGAAAAATAACCTTAGGGTCTATTTATAGGTTAGAAACCATTGGAAGAATATACGGATCAAAAACAAACCTTTTCTGGAAATTTTACGGACGGCGATCCGGATCGGATTAGTGCGATCCGGATCGCGTAACAAAAAAGACGATTCCAGAAATCCATGGGTTCGGGATCCGGATCACAAAGTCCGATCCGGATCGTTCATGCAATTCACCAAACTTTCATGTTCGGGATCCGGATCGTGATGGTCTAGGATCCGGATTGAAATTGCCAATGAACAAACATCCTTCGGGATCCGGATTGCCGAGCACGATCCGGATCCTGAACATGTCCCATGTCCAGTTTTTGATGTATATGCAATAAAACTTTCTTCCAGGTGTTTCTACACTATAAGAAGTATTCGGATCACCAAGAATCTTTAGTTAAACATACCTGATCCTTTTGAATTCTTCTTTCTTGAGATTGAGGTATATGATCCATAGTTCTTTCATCTTCAATCTTCAAGACTCAATACTTTCACGAAATACGCCAACTCAAATTCCGTAACACGATCCACCCCGTTTTTCTGGTATGAGTGCTGAGCCGTGGGAGGCCAAGTCTTGGATCACGGCCATGGAGCGTCATTTTGAGAGTTTGTTCATTGAGGATCGGTTTCGGGTCCTCTTGGCTACACACCTTTTGGAGAGCAACACCGAGGCTTGGTGGCAGCGTGTGCGACCCGCTGGTTTGTTGGTGGACCGAATGTTGATCTTTGCATCAGATTGGGGTTGAGTCTGGTTTATTTTGCATCAGCTGGGGATTGGGTTTTCTTTAGTGGATGGGTTTTCCCACTTTGATCATAGTCGTGATCCAGTCCTGCTGTTTTATGGTACTTATGATACTGGTTACTGAGATACTTTACTCGTGTTGATCGCTCCCCTCGAGTGCCACTCCAGAGTGTGCGACAGGCAGGCTTTGAGTCCGTGAGACTCCTTCTTTTCATCGGTATTATGCGCCGGCCAGCATACCCGATACGGCAAGGCACAACAGGCAGTACCAGTCCTTACTGGTTCATTGATTGGGTTATTTCACGCAGGCATGTTAGATATTGATGCATACATTCAGTCACTTCGTTCTGCATGGCATTTAGAGGCTTAGTAGTAGTAGTTTCCTTTTTATCAGCAGCCTTTACAGCTTACTACTATTCTTTCTTTTTTGCCTCTAGTAGTCCTAGTGGGTACGTCAGTGGTTGAGGCTTTACCCACAGGGGGAGGCTACTGGTTTACTAGTGGTTCTCACCCCCACTGTTGTTCCTCTCTTTCTTCTCCTATGTTTTGCAGAGTCGTCTGCGGGAGTTGCTAGGCCATCGGCAGCTGATCGAGGTAAGAGGATCGCTGAGTAGATAGATCTCCTGTGAGGCTGAGAGTTGCTGTTGGATAGATGTTGTACCCTTCACTCAGACTGTAGCATTTCCCTTTTATTTTTGGGTCTGGCTTTAGCCAGCTGGTTGTACTATTTTGGTGAGCTGGGAGATTGTTGTATTTATTACAGCTTTATTTTATTTCCAGTCTGGGATACTATGTGGTTCTTCTATTTCAGCTCTGTATTATGCTCTTTTATTGTACATCTTATTTCTGAGCAGGTTACCAGCGCTTCGTGTGCACGGCGGATCTGTAGACGGGCCCGGGTTCTGGTTTACACCCGGGGTGTGACAATGATGTTTGAGACATGGTAGATATAGTTTCATTTCAGCTTTTATCTATCTATCTATCTGCATACCTATCTGTTGTGCCTCCAGTAGACTTAGTGGGCATACCGTGGATATTGGTGACGGTACCCACTGAGATCTACCTTCTGAAAGAGATCTCACACCCACTGCGTTGACAGGTTCTTGAGGCAGCTGTCCGGCTTGGTTCGCGCGGAGACAGCAGTTCGAGGTGAGGACGCGGCCGATTAGTTCCTTACCAGCATTGAGAGTCTGTGATAGATGTACCCGGTCTTTTATGTTTCCACTTTTGTACTGGACATACTGAGAGATGGGCGAGGTTTGTACATGTATTATTTTTTATCAGACTTGTACTTGAGGATTCTTGTATCTTGTGGAGGTTATTTATTTTTTATCCAGATGCTCAGTTTATTTTCTCTAGTTTTTGGGTTTTAGTTCTTTTCAGCTCTGATACATTTATAGCTTAGATCTGACTTGCAGGGTAGACGCTTCGTCTGTACGGCAGTTTTCGTATAGATGGCGGAACTGTTAGTGAGCCCGGGTCGCAGTTTCGACCCCGGGGCGTGACATGTAGTTCTATCTTTTGCAAGTTAGACGCTTCGTCAGTGCGGGGCTTCCCGTGTCGACGGCGGATCTGTTGGCGAGCCCGGATCGCATTTTCGACCCCGGGGCGTGACAGATTAGGGTGGTATCAGAGCCTAGGAATATAGGTCGTTGAGGACTTAGAGACCCTAGGCTATTGGCTTGACAGTAGGATGACTGTCGTGAGAGACGTGACTTTAGCGAGAGTCCTGATTGAGTCTATACCTCCCCCCAAAGGATTGGGGCGAGTGATTTTACATGTTATTTCTCTAAGGGCGATTATGTTGGCTGCAGACAACATAATGCTTTAGTATGGATAACATGTTATAGACTTTCGCTTGATTGGGTCGAGAGAGTTTTGGTCCTAATGTTTGTTCTGTTGTAGTGGTTTTCGATGCTTCCGAGACGCCGTGCAGCGGCGAGGGCGTGTTCGACCTTGGATGAGGAGCCCGAACAGCGGGAGGCTGAATAGACAGAGCAGAGTAAGGTCTGAGAGCTACGGGCCAGGCAGCCCAGATGTTTGAGGCGATGCGGCGCCGGGAAGAGAACATGGAGCGCGTGATGCGCATGCTTGAGCTGAGAGCATTTCTCGGGGTACCGTCAGTGGTACCTCCGGCCACGACATCGTCGTTTTCGACCCAGATCACACCGGGAGTGGTGCAGCAGCAGCGAGAGTTGTTGCCTGGTTGTTGTACTTCATCTAGCTCCATCCCCTGCAGATTTCGGGACCGAGTTTGGAGCCTTGGGAGACCGAGAACTGGATTGCTGCTATGGAAAAGTTATTTGAAGATTTGTTCATCCAGGAGAAGCATCAGGTGCACTTGGTTGCGCACGTTTGGATAGGGACGCCGAGAGTGGATGGCGTCGAGTTCGTCCCGTTGGACCACCGGGAGCACTTGGGGGTAGTGCTGCAACTTCTGAGAGAAGAAGTCGTGTGTCGAGTTGTTAGAATATGCTTTTCGACTTCTGAAGGTATTGTTTCTAGGCCATGTGTTTACAGCTGCAAGAGTGACTAAGGTCAATGTTTTGGACTAAGCAGGGCCAGTATAGTTTTGAGGAGTTAAAGCTGAGTACGATATCAGCATTGATTTGGATGATTGCCAGAGATAGAAAGAGCATGGAGTTATCTAGAGGCCCTTGAACTTGAAGTATTTGTTACTCAGGAAGATTCGGGTTGAGGCAACGCCGGTGGACAAAGTTATTGGAGTTGTTTGATTGATTCAGTATATTATTATCCCGGTATGGATTTGATGGCCAAGAACGCCTTGGCTAGGCGAGCAGTGCAACCTTGGAATTGAGAACTAAGGGTTGAGCGTTGTTCCCGATATTGAACTCCTTTCCCCCCGGTTGCTGGATGTGAGGGTGTATTGTGGAGCTTTGAGCATTTTAGTTGCTAAGGAACAACAAGGGAGTTATGCCTATTGGAGGCCTAGAGTTTGGATTTGGAGATTTTGATTTGTGGAAGCTGCTATCCAAAGGGATTTGTAGATTTGAGGTTATGCGGGGAGTTGGGACCGCGTTTATTTACCTGGCAGGAAGAGGTGTATTTGATCCCCCGCATGTTTTGGGTTCTGCTTCTTGGGAGTTGGATAAGGATTTGAGCTATCAGAAGCAACCGATGCAATTCTTGCTCGTGAAGTTATGGAATTGTGCAGTCGAGTTATACCTTGGGTGAAGGTTCAGTGGAGCCATCGTGGTGAGTGAGAGCGGCCACCTGGGAGCCTGAGGATGAGTTGAGAAGCTCCTATTTCCCATTTGATCGAGACCCCCCTCCTGAGTTACGGATTTATTCTGGTTTCGAGGACGAACCCCTTTTTAAGGAGGGGAGAGTATAGAATACCGGGATTTCGAATGGCGCACCGACCTCGCAAGATGGCGTGGTGCAGAGGAAATAGCCTCGAGCGTGTTCCATATGTGTCTTCAGATGAGTTCGGGTTGATTCGGATCAACGCGGAAGCCCCAGCTTGATTCGGAGTTCCGGGCATTGTGCGCCGATAGAGGACTGATTTGGGAAGCCTCGATTCCACAGTGGTGTACAGAAAAAAATTGGGAAATACTTGGAACAGGTGTACTTTATGATTACAGCGGAGTTCAGGAGGTTCCGGACTGACGCGGAGGGCCCGAAGGCAAACAGTGAGTTGGAACTGGCAATTTTGGAGCCGGCTTTTGGATTGAGCACACCGACTCCACAGTTGAGCTTTTTGAGGGGAAAAAGCTGTGGACATGTGTATTTTCAGATTACAGCGGAGTTCGGGAGGTTCAGGATTGGTGCGGGGACCTCGAAGGCAAAAAGTGACTTGGAGTTGGCCTTAAAGGAGATTAATTAATTAATTTAATTAATTTGTAATTTTATAATCTGTGAGGGAAAAGAGAAAAGAAAATGGAAGTGGATTTGTGAAGTGAGATATTTGCTTGAAGGAGGGCGTTTTAGTCATTTTATTCTCCCTTGCCTTGCTGCCTCACCAACTGCATTAATTAAGCTGCCACTTTAATTAATAGCCGGCCACCTCATCATCTCCTTCAACTTGAAACAGAGGAAAAGCAAGAAAGCAGAGGAAGAGAAGAATGAGAGAAAGAAAAGAAAGAAGAAGAATGTCACGCCCCGGGGGTTTCATTCAGCGAAAACAGTCAACGAAGAAGTTCCGTTTTGCGTACAAAATTTTTTCGAAATTCCTTCCTCCCCGGTGCGTGCCCAGACCCGCCGCATATACAGAATCACCCTGCAAACGGACAAAGTCTCCTCTGTATATGCACGGCGTTGCGGCTAATACAACATGCAATCATAGTAGTTTATTCAATCACAACAGTTCACAACACTTACACATACACAACAGAACCATTCTCAAGGCCGACCAATTTTAAAGGATAAATCCACAGTTTTAAAACGGCGCCCACCCGGCATCCAGATTTTCTAAAACAGTTTCGAAAACCATAAATCCACAGAGTTTTTAAAACAGTGCCCACACGACACTCAGGATTCGAAATCCGTTTTCTAAGATCCATAAGTCCACAAGATTTTGAAAACGGTGCCCACACGACACCCAAGTTTTTAAAACAATTTTCACAATTTCTTTTTCTTTTTCTTTCTTTTCTTTTGAAAAACGGCCGAACAGAGATAAGAAATAACTCAGCATCCACATAACTAGAGAGATATAATACCGACATCCACACCGACCCCACGAGGGTATCGAGAACCACACAATAGTCTACAAGTAGTAAATGAAATGCGAAGGAAAGGCGAAAAATACAGTCTGAGGTCTCAATGGACCCGAAAGCTCCTGATCCGGCCTCACCGTCGCCTAGCTCTCACCCCTGAAAGAACCTGTCACGGAGTGGGAAGTCAGCGACACGATAATACTAATCATAAAGCAGGAAAAGTAGTAAAGCCAACCGTAAGACTATCCGGAGCAACCGCCCTCCCAAGAGGGAAAATAAAACACGAACACCTGCAAAGCCTGACCACCCTCCCAAGAGGGAAAGTAAACCACGAACACCTGTAAAACCTGACCACGTCGAGCACCAACCCTTCACCGCTCACACCTTGGCGCCTCAAACCCCCCACCTACGGGGGCCCCCACTACGTCACCTCGTGGGTATACACGGGTCATCGACCACTTTTCCGGAAAAGCGCACCCTTTGCGGTGGCCAAACCATGGGTGCACGTGCTGCAGCCTCGAGCATAACAACCAAGTACACAATGTATAACACAATAGTAAAACCATAAAGACCATCAACATTAGTACAGTTAAACGAAAAATTGGAGATCATCAATAGCTTTCGAAAAAGTCCCACACTAAGTCTCGAACGAAGCCCACAACAAGGTAAACATGAAAATAGCGATAGTGCGCATAAAGGGATTCTAAGAGTGTACCCACCTGAAACGCGAAGAAGGTGTGGGGAAAACTCCAGTTAAAATACTCCCGCCTTGTGCCCGAAAAGATCTACAGTAAGAAAATAATGTTAAAAACATCGTCGCTGTGACGCCCCATGTGATGACCTGGATTTCTGCAGAGCTGTGGTGGAGTTATTGGTGGCTTCTGGGAGCCTGTTTTGTGTGTTGGAGGTGTTTGTGCACAAATTGGACATAAGTGGCGGACTTCGGGCTTAAATGGATCACGTGGGTGATCAGTGGACTCCGTCGGATCTTCGACAGTGGTTTCGCGCGAAATGAATATTAAAATTGGGCTCAGCGCGAAGTTTGGACAAAAGAACGTTTTTCCGGGTGCCTTCGGCAATTTTTAGAGTTGGAATTTGGCAAAACGGACGTCAAATTCGGATTTAGCGCGCGAAAACGGTTAAAATGGACTACCTACTTGACATTTTGCGCAACAGGTTACTGTTCATGCCGCAACAGTGATTCCGGCCGCCGGCGGCGAGCGGCGGCGGCGGCGGGCAGCTGCGGAGCGCGGCGGATGGGCACGGGCAGGCGGCGGAGCGGCCGCGGGCAGCGCGCGGGCAGGCGCGCGGGTGCGCTGGCAGGTGCGCGGTCCACGGGCCGGCGTGCGCCGGAGACGGGACACGTGGCATCGCGTGGTTGGGTCGGTTCAGTGGACGCGGTTCACGGAGTGGTGCGGCCGGTGCATGGACCGGGGTGGCCACGTGGCGGCCTGGGATTGGATGGTCTTCGTGCACGCGGTGCACGCTGAGCCGCGGGTCTGCGGCCGTACGCACGTGGGCGCGGGCGCGGCGGCGGCGGGGGCGGGCGACCGACCGCCGTGTCGGGCGGGGCGGCGCACGTGCGCCACGTGGCGCCGCACCATTGGCGGGCGCCACCCATGCCGCCGGTGATTGCGGGGACGCATGGGCGCGCGCGGTTGGCCGGCCTCGCTGTCCCCTGTTCGGTGGACACGCGTCGCACAGCGGGCCGGGTCGGACGGCCGCGCGGTCCGACCAGGATCTGGTGTGCGGTGCAGGCTGTGGGCCGGGTTACTGTGCGGGCCGCGTGGCGGGCCGTGATGGTTCCGGGCCTGCACAGTAACGTGCCGGGCCCGTTACTGTAGCAGCCCGATTATTTCGGGCGCCCGAAACCGGGGACAAAATGGTCAGTTTGCCATTTGTTTTTGTGGGCCTATAAATACAGCCCACCTCTTTTTCTTCTCTTTCCTTTTTCCGAAGTGTAGAGAGGGAAGGAGAGGGAGGGACCTTTAGAGAAGTTGTTCCTCACTATATTTTCTACCTCGTGGTGCGTTCCCAGATTTTCTGGAAGTTCGACAGCGGCGATCTGGATTTTACAGTGTGCCTCGGTTTTCCCCATTTTCGGCCCATTATCGTCGCATCTTAGTCCGAGAAGTCCCCTGCGCAGTATAGGAGTCCTTTTTCAACGATTTCTTCACCGCTGTGCTCCTGAGAGGTAGGGCTTCGTTTTCCGTGTTGGTGGTTTCTCTGGATTCCGATTCTTTGGCACGATTCTCGAGTTGTTTTGACCCCTCTTTTGCTGTTTGGGTTTTTGGACAGCGGCAACTTCGACGAATTGTTTCTCGGCGTAGGAATATCAGATCGAGGCGATTCAAGAGTCGATTTTGGGCTACTTTTTGCGAGGAACGCAACCGTGATTTTTCTAGGATTTTTAAAGCTCAGGACAGAGGTGAAATTCCTCGTTTTGCGTGCTGATTATAAAAACAGCAAAATCTGTTTTGAGACTTGTAGTTTTTACACCGTGTACACTTATGTGATGTTGTAGGATACTATTTCAGCTGACGTTGTGCTTAGAGGACAGCGGGTATTTTCTTGGTTTGTTGTGCACGCTTTTCGAGGTGGGTGGTTGTTGCTTGCCTCTATTTTGACATGCTCACTAGGAATATTAGAGTGATCCCCTTTATTTGGGCATCTTGAGTAATCATGATTGGGGTTGGGTTTATGCATGCCTTTGTGGGGATAGGGTTGCTATGATAACGTTTAACCTTGCATGTGGAATGGAATATTTATTCTGGACTATATGATTATCCTGTTAGTGGTACTACGCGAGGGTAGGTGACATGCATAGGTGGATACTGCTAATGATCAATGGCTTACATGATTATTTCCTTGAGAACACTTGCATGCGTATATGGACATCTAGATAGGCCATCTTTTGTCGCTACACTTTCATGCTAGAACTTGACTTAGGAGAAACCCTGTTTGCTTCTATTCTCCTTATTCTTTAGTCTGGTGGTTATGGTTGCTCTGGTTGAGCAGGGGTTGGGTTAGTGTAGCAGGGGCCTGGATTGTGGATTATGGGTTTTGGCGGCAACCGCGGATATTGGGCGGTTGACCAGATGTCGATTGTAGGACGTCGGTGGTAGGACATGGTTTAGCGGGTATTGCGGCGACCGCGGATTTTGGGCGATCGACCGGATGTTCATTTGTGCATCAGATTGGGGAATCTGTGTTTCTTTTAGTGGAGGGGTGTGTTCCACTGGGGGCTTTACAGTTGTGATCTAGTCCTGCTTTTGATGTTGATTATACCGGCGCGGTTATTGCCCGGTGGTGCTTTCCTCGAGTGGGTCGCTCCCCTCGAGTTCCCCTACGGAGGCCGGGGCCAGGCAGTTATGGACAGTTTTGCTATCACATCGGCGCGGCTTACTTGCCCGATGATGAGGACGGTACAGATTGGGTCTGTCACGCCCCGGGGGTTTCATTAAGCGGAAGACGACCACTGAAAATGGTTTGAATTTACGTATACTTTTTTTGAAATCAAACTCCCCCGGTGCGTGCCCAGACCCGCCGCATATACAAATTCACTCTGCGAACGGGCAGAGTCTCCTTTGTATATGCACGGCGTCCTGACTACAACCATCTTACAATCATCACTTTAACCACACTAGTTCAACAGTCGAATGCATACAATCGTTTTCCATAAGTATATAAAGGCCGGCTAGTTTTGAAAAGATAAATCCACAAGGTTTTAAAAAATGGTGCCTACACGACACCCACGTTTTCAAAACAGTTTTCGAAATAATTTCCTTTCCTCTCTTTTGTAGTTTGAAAGTGGCCCAACGGGAAGAGCAAAACAAACACTCACAAGGATAATAAACGACATTCCAACATCCATATCGACCCCACAAGGGTATCGCAATCCACATAGCAAACTACTAACAGGTAATGAAATGAGCAAAATAGAAGCACGTACAGTCTATGGTCTCGAAGGACCAAAAGTACTCTCGCCATGGCCTCACCGTCGTCCTAGCACTCGTCCCTGGACGAACCTGTCACAGAGTGGGAAGTCAGTGACCAGGAAAATAAAGCACGAGCAACTAGGGCTATAAATAAAGCAAACCGCAGTAAAACCAGAGCAACCGCCCTCCTCATCATGCACTCGATAGTATCCCTGCATAACCAGTAATACCCGTAACACCTGTAACACCTGTAACACCTATACACCTGACCTCGTCGGGCACCTATCCCGACGGATCGCACCGCTCACACCATGGGGCACCGGATCTCGGCGGGCACCTACCCCGACGGATCGCACCGTTCCCCCCCCTTGATGCCTCAAACCCCACACCTACGGGGGCCCCCACTACGTCACCTCGTGGGTATACACGGGTCATCGACCACTTTTCCGGAAAAGCACACCCTTGGCGGTGGCCAAACCGCGGGTGCGCGTGCTGCAGCCTCGAGCATAGTAACCACATACGCATACATAACATAAGCACCGCGACACTTGGTCGCTATAACATTAATAAGAGCATATGATAAATGATAACAGGAGTTAACAATATTAAATGATGCAACTACTTACTCTTACACCTTTCCCACAATACCGTAATTCAAACACCGGAAGAATTCCCTATAACGGGGTGTATCCCCCCGCACCGTGGCCCCCAGTCGCCACAAATAAGATGACAATGAGATATAAAAGTAACGAGAATATGCGCAAGAGGTTCTAAGGGGTACCCACCTGAAATGCGAAGAAGAAGATGCGTAGAAACTCCAGCTAAAACACTCCCACCTTGTGCCCGAAACAGCTACGGTGAAAAATACTGTTAAAAACGTCGTCGCGGTCAAAAACACTCAAAAACGGGACGAAACGGGCCAAAAATGGAGCTTCTGGGCTCCTTTCCTGAATGCTGGTGCACGAAACCAGGCGTGGACCGGGTCCACGACAACAGGCGGCCGCGGCGCGAGCCGGGAGCACACTGCAGCCGTGGACCCGTGCGGCATGGGCCGGGCCGTGCACGGGCTCGGGCGCGCACCGGGTTCACCATTCCCCGCTGCGGCGCCGAGCACCGGGTGCACGCCTAGGGCGTGCACCGAGCGGCCTGGCGCACGCTTTCCGTGCGCCGGGTCTGCGGCCCAGGGTCACGGAGGCGTGCGCCGGGTGCACGCCGGTCCGGTGGACCGCGCGGCCTGGCGCACGCGTCCGTGCACCGGGTCTGCGCCCCCGGGCCGCGGGAGCGTGCACCGGGTGCATGCGGGCGCCGTGGACCGCGGCCTGAAAACCCCATTGTGAACAGTAACCGTCCCCGTTTTCGGCTCCGGTCGCGACCCCGCGACTCCGGCGACTGCGGCGGCGACCCCGTGAACACGGCAACGGCGGCAGCGGCCTCCCGTTTAACCACGGCGGCGGCGGCCTCCCGTTCAACAACCCACGACATCGACAAAAGAAAACCTCAGACCGAAATTAAACGAAAAGACCCGAACCGCTTACCCCGTTTTCGCCGGAGGAGGAGGAAGAAGGAGGATCGTCCGCCCCTCGCTCGTTCGATCCTGCAGGAAAAGCGATTATTCCTTCCCTCTCCCCGTCTCGCCGCCACGGTTCTTCACGCCCAACGTCGGATGGTGGAAAGAAGGTAGGAGGAGGGTTTGGGTTTCTCCCGCACTCATCAGAAGAGCCCTAACGCACGAACCCAAAGGAACGAGAAGTAGGGAAAATAAGTTTAAATCCCCAAAATCCAAACTTAAACGATCGGGTGCGAACCAGCGGTCCAAATTTACCTCGAAAAATGTGCCGATCGCCCGCACGCCTTTCGATGCACCCGAAACCGCTAAAAACTTCGAAAAATTATTCTGGGAGGTCCCGGAGTCCGAATTCAAATCCGATCGCACCGCCGCTCCTCATTTTGCGGCCCCTACCACCTAAAAATATCCACAAACCCCGACGATCAGCCCAAAAATTCCCGAATTTCAATCCCCTTCTCTAACAACTAAGAATATCTAATTAAGATCAAACGGAAAACCGGAGGGTCGAGGACCACCACCTCAATAAAAAGAAAAACCCACTGACATAAAAAGACGAAAAGTCCGATCACAGCAGGATCCCGTCCGATCACCTCGAAAAGTGTGCCGGCCACTTAGCACAGATTCGGATGCACCCCTCAAAGGCAAACGCTTTGATCCCCATTCCGGGAGATCCGTAAATCAGAATCCGAATCCGTTCGCTTTGCCGTCCTCCGTTTTACGAGCTCAAACGCAGAAAAATACCCGCGGTCCAGGTCCAGTCCATTGCCGCAAACACCGTGAAGAGTCTCCCCAATAATCCCGTCATAAACGAAGGTATACAAAGGCATCGAAACGCAAGAGTACTACATCACTCACCACTTAAAAGAAGTTTCGTCCTCGAAACTTAACCCTGGTCCACAATGAATAAATCTGGGTAGCACTCCCTCATCTTTGACTCCAGTTCCCAAGTCGCTTCACGTCCTTCCTGGTTGCTCCACAGCACCTTCACGTGGGGGATCGTCTGGTTACGCAAACCTTTCTGTCCTCTCGTGCTGAGATCCGCACCGGTGTTCCGTTGAAGCTCAGGTCCTCTCTAAGCTCAAAAACAGTGACCATCCATCACCCAAAACAAGTACGCAGGTTCAAAGCATATCTTCGAAAATTCAGATTACTCGCTCGGGTTGCCCGTCGGTCTGGGGGGGTGAAACGCCGTGCAGAAGTGTGGTTTAGTCTCTAGAGCTTGTTGTAATCCTTGCCAAAGGTTCGACACAAGCCGAGTGTCTCTAGCCCATGTCGTATGGATGGGTGAGAAAAGAGCCGACTCCGTCAATCGGTCCACTGCGACTCAGACCGCATCGCGTCCTTGAACCTCTTCGTGTCACCCGGATGCGCCGCAAAGGGAGCGCAGTGCGCCTCCGATAGTATCTCCTCCTTCAACTCTGGCAGCCCTCGAAAACATATTGCGCCATTCGCACTCGCCGAAAAGTCGCTTGCATGGTCCGGGGGAAAAAGCATGTCACGAACAAGCTATATCGGTGCGCCTGTCTTCTGACCCTCCAGGATTTCTCTAATAGGGTTGGCTTGACCAACAAGGAACAACAGGTCGCGCGACCATATCGGTCCCGCTAAGTACTCGCGCTCAGCGATTTCCCCCCCTCGATTTGACCTTTCCGGCTCTAAACATCCGCTACTACACTTGCCTTTCCCGGGGTGATACTGAATGGACAAGCCGAGTCCTTCAGTAACTCCAACCAATGCTTCTGCCGCAAAATCAAATCCTTCTATGTGAACAAGACCTAAGACTCTGGCGATCCGAACACACATCACAATGAACTCCAAAAGGTGGTGTCTCCAAAGCTTTAAAACGAAGACGACTGCTGCCAGTTTCGGATCGTATGTCGGGCAGTTCCGCTCACATTCTCTGTGTTTCCCGTTGCCGACACAATGTGCCCCAAAAGTCCACTTCGCGAAGTCAGAACTCACCTTCTTAAATTTAGCAAACAGCTTCTGGTCCCTGAGATTCCGGAGAAAAATCCGTAAGTGCTCCTCGCAGTCGATTAGAGAGGTCGTCAATCCCGGACTTGTTCTTCACTGTAACTTTGCTTATCTCCCTACAGTCGATGCGTAGGCGTAGGCTTCCGTTCTTCTTTTGCACGAAGCGCACGGGTGCACCCCAAGGCGATACACTCGGTCTGATGAACCCTCTATTCAAAAAAAACTCCTTGTGCCTTAAATTCCCTCAGTTCCGCGAAAGCCATTCCGCAAGGCGCCTAAGTGATAGGTTGCGTGTCTGGTAGAAGCTCGAAAGATAGGATGACCTCTCGCCCGGGGGTATTCCCGGCAATTCAGTCAGGGGGATGACAGAAGAAACCCTTACCATGGGGGTGTCAGTGACCGACGCAAAGGGTCGAGTCGCTAGGCTCACTAAAACCAAGTAGTTATACATCCGCCGGATACCTCGTGAACCAGTCCATGCCCAGCACCTCATCGTATTCCTGCCTCCCGACTCGAAATTCCCAGTCACGACGCCACCGGTCCGCACACCGCCCCAGCCGGCGCTGAGCAGTCAGCAACAACGTCTCGCGATGTGTCGAGGTACCCCAGTCATACCGCCCACCCCATACCAATGATTCTTTAAAAGTCCAAAACATCCAACCCGACGACGAGGAAAAACAACCCACACAACGCCCTCACAAGGCTCCGAGAGGTGCCAACAAAACAGGCTGGGTTACTAACTACCATAACTTCTCCCCTGAAAACAAAGAACTCACCTGTCACCAACGCGGACCGCTCCCCTCCGTCACCAACACGGGACACGTCCACCCGTCACCAGCACGGGCCACAAGCTCGGAACATATCCACCAACCCGGACCACCCGCTCTGACTATCCATCCTACCGAGGCGACGGTCAAGACTAACGTTAGGTTTCAGCTCTAAGACCTACCACAAGGTCTACCCCACAGAAAGGGCTGCGTACAGGGCCTCCCAGCCGAAGGTGACCAGTACCAAAACTCCGAGTAGTCGCCAGATTCCCCCCCTCGACTCATACCAGCCCCAAAAGATCACAATCCACAACGCTCCCAAACCAAGCCTCAAGGCTATGCCTTAGTCATGGGAAGCTGGCGACAAAACCCACAAGGTAAGGTCCTATTTCCGTCCTGGCACCGACGGGGTGCGACGCTCTAACTTGCCACTGACTCTCGGTCCCAAACCGTTGCCCCACCAAGCACCGGGCATCGAATCGAGCGGTAAACTTCCAGACCAGCAGTGACACTCCCAACTAGAAGAAAAATCAAAGCTCCAGGTCCGTTCGGCAAAGACCTCCAGGTACTGAAGACTATCCATCTGAAATCTAAAGGGTCGGAAGAAGACAAGCAACGAGAACAGCGAGAAGAACCGTGTCAAAAGTTGCCTAGGTTCACTAAACGCACTCGAGGGGTCACACGCCAACCCACCAGCAGGACAACCGAACCGACGCACTTGTGCAGAAAACAGAAACCCAACCCAAAGCTTTACCACCACAACCCCACTAAAAGGAGCCACTCGGCACCACCCAGCATCAAAGCTAAACCCCCTATTAAAAGTCACCACTTACGCACCCTCGTGCGAAGCGAGGTACGGTCTCTCTGACCCCAAAACGAGAACAAACGAAGAGGATTTACTAGCCCCGATGGCCTCCCTTTCTAACCCAAAGGAGCCCCCCGTGAACCCATCACGACGATCTCTACAACCGTCGCAGTGTCTACGGTGAAAAGTCGAACTATGGATAACAAACTTAGGGGAAGAATCCTCGTTCCCACCCATACCTTGCCCATGGTGCAAAAGGAATCGACCGACTACTCGCTGTAGCTTAACACCAGAAGACCCAGAAGGTACAAGTTTAGACAAACGGCTATCGAGTTACCCATGACCGACAGACGGCCGACAAACCAACAACCACCGGTGGGTTGTGCTACCACCCGAGCTAAACCGGAAAAGAAACTCAATAGTCCCCGCACTCTCGCATCTCTACGCAGATATATCCTGATCATTTCATTAGTTAGTAGCCAGTGGTAATGTGCCCCAGTGGATGTTGGACAGCGACTACTGTGGTTAAAGCTGTTTGTCTCTGATGCCATCTTAATCTGTCACGCCCCGGGGGTTTCATTAAGCGGAAGACGACCACTGAAAATGGTTTGAATTTGCGTATACTTTTTTTTTGAAATCAAACTCCCCCGGTGCGTGCCCAGACCCGCCGCATATACAAATTCACTCTGCGAACGGGCAGAGTCTCCTTTGTATATGCACGGCGTCCTGACTACAACCATCTTACAATCATCACTTTAACCACACTAGTTTAACAGTCGAATGCATACAATCGTTTTCCATAAGTATATAAAGGCCGGCTAGTTTTGAAAAGATAAATCCACAAGGTTTTAAAAAAATGGTGCCTACACGACACCCACGTTTTCAAAACAGTTTTCGAAATAATTTCCTTTCCTCTCTTTTGTAGTTTGAAAGCGGCCCAACGGGAAGAGCAAAACAAACACTCACAAGGATAATAAACGACATTCCAACATCCATATCGACCCCACAAGGGTATCGCAATCCACATAGCAAACTACTAACAGGTAATGAAATGAGCAAAATAGAAGCACGTACAGTCTATGGTCTCGAAGGACCAAAAGTACTCTCGCCACGGCCTCACCGTCGTCCTAGCACTCGTCCCTGGACGAACCTGTCACAGAGTGGGAAGTCAGTGACCAGGAAAATAAAGCACGAGCAACTAGGGCTATAAATAAAGCAAACCGCAGTAAAACCAGAGCAACCGCCCTCCTCATCATGCACTCGATAGTATCCCTGCATAACCAGTAATACCCGTAACACCTGTAACACCTGTAACACCTATACACCTGACCTCGTCGGGCACCTATCCCGACGGATCGCACCGCTCACACCTTGGGGCACCGGATCTCGGCGGGCACCTACCCCGACGGATCGCACCGTTCCCCCCCCTTGATGCCTCAAACCCCACACCTACGGGGGCCCCCACTACGTCACCTCGTGGGTATACACGGGTCATCGACCACTTTTCCGGAAAAGCACACCCTTGGCGGTGGCCAAACCGCGGGTGCGCGTGCTGCAGCCTCGAGCATAGTAACCACATACGCATACATAACATAAGCACCGCGACACTTGGTCGCTATAACATTAATAAGAGCATATGATAAATGATAACAGGAGTTAACAATATTAAATGATGCAACTACTTACTCTTACACCTTTCCCACAATACCGTAATTCAAACACCGGAAGAATTCCCTATAACGGGGTGTATCCCCCCGCACCGTGGCCCCCAGTCGCCACAAATAAGATGACAATGAGATATAAAAGTAACGAGAATATGCGCAAGAGGTTCTAAGGGGTACCCACCTGAAATGCGAAGAAGAAGATGCGTAGAAACTCCAGCTAAAACACTCCCACCTTGTGCCCGAAACAGCTACAGAGAAAAATACTGTTAAAAATGTCGTTGCGGTCAAAAACACTCAAAAATGGGACGAAGCGGGCCAAAAACGGAGCTTCTGGGCTCCTTTCCTGAATGCTGGTGCACGAAACCAGGCGTGGACCGGGTCCACGACAACAGGCGGCCGCGGCGCGGGCCGGGAGCACACTGCAGCCGTGGACCCGTGCGGCATGGGCCGGGCCGTGCACGGGCTCGGGCGCGCACCGGGTTCACCATTCCCCGCTGCGGCGCCGAGCACCGGGTGCACGCCTAGGGCGTGCACCGAGCGGCCTGGCGCACGCTTTCCGTGCGCCGGGTCTGCGGCCCAGGGTCACGGAGGCGTGCGCCGGGGTGCACGCCGGTCCGGTGGACCGCGCGGCCTGGCGCACGCGTCCGTGCACCGGGTCTGCGCCCCCGGGCCGCGGGAGCATGCGCCGGGTGCACGCGGGCGCCGTGGACCGCGGCCTGAAAACCCCATTGTGAACAGTAACCGTCCCCGTTTTCGGCTCCGGTCGCGACCCCGCGACTCCGGCGACTGCGGCGGTGACCCCGTGAACACGGCAACGGCGGCAGCGGCCTCCCGTTTAACCACGGCGGCGGCGGCCTCCCGTTCAACAACCCACGACATCGACAAAAGAAAACCTCAGACCGAAATTAAACGAAAAGACCCGAACCGCTTACCCCGTTTTCGCCGGAGGAGGAGGAAGAAGGAGGATCGTCCGCCCCTCGCTCGTTCGATCCTGCAGGAAAAGCGATTATTCCTTCCCTCTCCCCGTCTCGCCGCCACGGTTCTTCACGCCCAACGTCGGATGGTGGAAAGAAGGTAGGAGGAGGGTTTGGGTTTCTCCCGCACTCATCCGAAGAGCCCTAACGCACGAACCCAAAGGAACGAGAAGTAGGGAAAATAAGTTTAAATCCCCAAAATCCAAACTTAAACGATCGGGTGCGAACCAGCGGTCCAAATTTACCTCGAAAAATGTGCCGATCGCCCGCACGCCTTTCGATGCACCCGAAATCGCTAAAAACTTCGAAAAATTATTCTGGGAGGTCCCGGAGTTCGAATTCAAATCCGATCTCACCGCCGCTCCTCATTTTGCGGCCCCTACCACCTAAAAATATCCACAAACCCCGACGATCAGCCCAAAAATTGTCGAATTTCAATCCCCTTCTCTAACAACTAAGAATATCTAATTAAGATCAAACGGAAAACCGGAGGGTCGAGGAACCACCACCTCAATAAAAAGAAAAACCCACTGACATAAAAAGACGAAAAGTCCGATCATAGCAGGATCCCGTCCGATCACCCCGAAAAGTGTGCCGGCCACTTAGCACAGATTCGGATGCACCCCTC
Organism: Tillandsia fasciculata; assembly: GCA_029168755.2. Taxonomy (NCBI): domain Eukaryota; kingdom Viridiplantae; phylum Streptophyta; class Magnoliopsida; order Poales; family Bromeliaceae; genus Tillandsia; species Tillandsia fasciculata. The sequence goes on along the minus strand of JAQOTM010000924.1, from coordinate 31,873 downwards.
AAAGGCAAACGCTTTGATCCCCATTCCGGGAGATCCGTAAATCAGAATCCGAATCCGTTCGCTTTGCCGTCCTCCGTTTTACGAGCTCAAACGCAGAAAAATACCCGCAGTCCAGGTCCAGTCCATTGCCGCAAACACCGTGAAGAGTCTCCCCAATAATCCCGTCATAAACGAAGGTATACAAAGGCATCGAAACGCAAGAGTACTACAGGGTCCATCTGGGATGGTTGGTTACTGTTGCATACGGTTATTCCAGTCTAGAACTGTATCTTAGAGGCATAGTAGCGGTAGTTTCCTTTCTTCAGCAGTCATCATTGCTTACCATACTCCTTTCCTTTTTGCCTTTGGTAGACCTAGTGGGTGTGTCAGAGTTTGAGGTTTTACCCACTAGGGGAGGCTACTGGTTTACTAGTAGTTCTCACCCCCATTCTTCTTTTTCTTTCCTTCTCCTTTGTTTTGCAGAGCCTTCTGCGGGTGCTGTTGGGCATACAGCGGCGGGTCGAGGAGAGAGGACGGCAGAGTAGCTAGACAGTGGACCCGACAGTGAGTTAGCTAGACTTGCACCTCTTATGTATCCTATCTCAGACGTTTGTACTTTTGGGGTCTGGCTTTAGCCAGCTGGTTGTATTTTATGGTGAGCTGGGAGAGAGACTTGTACTTTATTCTACTGATACTTGTATTTTATTTACAGTTCAGTCTGAGATGTAGTATTTTCTGTTCAGCTCTGTTTTATTGCTCTATTTTGGTATCTGATTTATCTGAGCAGGTTACCGACGCTTCGTGTATGCGGAAAATTCCGTGTGCACGGTGGATCTGTAGACGAGCCCGAGTTCTGGTTTACACTCGGGGCGTGACACCCCAACTTCCCAGGGGGTCACCCATCCTAGAACTACTCTAGCTCTAGCACGCTTAACTCTCATAACCTCTTGGATATTGCTACCATCCAAAATGCTATAGCCGGGTTAAGAGATTTAGTCCTATTATATCATTTATATATAGGACTATTTCAAATTCCGGGGGTGTCACATTCCTCCCCCCTTTAAGCCCTGACGTCCACGTCAGACTCAAGCACACTCACTAGTACCAGGCGATGTGAGATTCGTCTCGCTAGCCTTAGTTGACCTTGTAGGGAGCTGCACTCCACCTACAACGGTCATTAGCCGGGGAGCCACACTCTACCCGCTATATAACCCTGGCTCAGCCGAGACTCATCTCAAATTTCCGGCTGGTGATTGTCTCTGATACCAATTGTGACGCCCCAACTTCCCAGGGGTTCACCCATCCTAGAACTACTCTAGCTCTAGCATGCTTAACTCTCATAACCTCTTGGATATTGCTACCATCCAAAATGTTATAGCCGGGTTAAGAGATTTAGTCCTATTATATCATTTATATATAAGACTATTTCAAATTCCGGGGGTGTCACAGTCGCGGTCAAAAACACTCAAAAACGGGGCGAAACGGGCCAAAAACGGAGCTTCTGGGCTTTCAGGCTGAAGGTCGGTGCACGAGTCCAGGCGTGGACCGGGTCCACGGCGCGAGCTGGCAGCGGTGCAGACCAGGCGCACACCGCAGCAGTAGACCGCTGCGGCATGGGCCGAGCCGCGCACAGGCTGAAGCGCGCGCCGGGTCCACGCGGTTGGGCTATGGAGGCGTGCACCGGGTGCACGCCCGACAGGTGGACCGCGCGGCCCGGCGCACGCATTCGTGCGCCGGGTCCGCGCCCCTGGGTCCGGAAGCCGTGCGCCGGGTGCACGCCGGGTCCTGTGGACCGCGCGGCCTGGCGCACGCATTCGTGCGCCGGGTCCGCGCCACCTGGGCCCGGGAGCCGTGCGCCGGGTGCCCGCCGCGTCCTGTGGACCGCGCGGTGGTGCGGCCGTACAGGGATGCTACAGTAACCCCTTTTTCGCCCCCCGCGGCTCCGGTTGCGACTCCGCGACCCTGGCGACTGCGGCGACTGCCCCGTGGACACGATAACGGCGGTGGCGGCCTCCCGTTTAACAACAGCGGCGGCGGCCTCCCGTTCAACAACACGCCTCGCACGCGACACGACATGAAAGGAAACCTCACACCGAAAGACCAGAAAGACCCGAACCGCTCACCTCGTTTTCGCTGGTAAGGGAGGAAGAAAGGAGGATCGTCCCGCTCTCGTTCGCCAGGTTCCGCAGGACGTGGGATCGTCCTTCCTTCTCCCCGTCTCGTCGCCTAGGTTCCTCACACCCACAGTTGAAAATAGAGAAAACAAGAATTGGGGTTTTCTCCCCCCGCACGCACCCAGATTCGACTTAACGCCCAAATGAAAAACCCTAAATCCCCAAAACACAACTAAAAATTAGTCGGGATGCAACAAGGGGTCTAGATTACTCCGAAAAACGTGCCGATCGCCTGCACGGCTTTCGATGCGCCCAAACTGATAGTAAAACTTCAAAATTTATTTCTGGGAGATCCCGGGGTAGGAAATCAAATCCGATCGCGCCACCGTTCGCCGTTTTGCGAGCTCTATCGCCTAAAAATACCCGCAAACCCCGACGATCAGCCCAAAAATTCTCGAATTTCAACCCCCCCTTAACAACTGAACAAAAATTTAATTAGGACCCAAAACGAAAAACCGAAAGGTCGAGGTACCACCAAATAACTAAAAATAAGCCACTAACATAAAAAGATGAAAAGTCCGATCACAGCGGGATCTCGTCCGATCACCTCGAAAAGCGTGCCGGCCACTTAGCATAGATTCCAATGCACCACTCAGAGGCAAACGCTTTGACCCTCATCCCGGGAGATCCATAAATCGGAATACGAATCCGTTCGCTTTGCCATCCTCTGTTTTTCTAGCTCAATCGCAGAAAAATACTCGCGGTCCAGGCTAGTCTATTGCGGAAAACACAGTGAAAAGTTTTCCTAACAATCCCGTCATAAAAAAAATAAAAAGGGAGGTATACCAGGCAAGGGAACGCCAGGACTCTACAAAGAAGGAAGAAGAAGAGAGGAAGGAAAGATGGAAATGTGAATGGTGGAGGTGGTGTGGACCTTCTTCTTGCAGCCGTGTGGAGCCGAGCGGGACAAGCGACGAGCTTCTTCGAGGTTAGTGGCTTCTGCAATTTTTTTTGGTGTTGCCCGTGTGTGGTGAGGCCGCAACCGGGAGCCGCGCAGGGGCGCCGCGCACGGCCGGCGCTGGTGCTGCGCGGGCGCCCATGGGAGCCGCGCGCAGCAGGCAGCGGCGCTGCTCGCGAGCCAGAGGCGCGCGCAGCGAGTGCGCGCGGCAGGGGCGCTGCGCTGCGGGCGCCAGGGCGCCGTGCAGCGCAGGCAAGCGCGCCGCTGGGCGCGGCGCTGCGCAGCTGGGCGCTGCGCTGCGGGCGCCAGGGCGCCGCGCAACGCAGGCAAGCGCACCGCTGGGCGCCATGCTGCGCAGCTGGGCGCCGCGCGGCGGTCCCATGCGCCGCGCAGCAGGCCCAAGCGTCGCGCGGGCAGCGCGCAGCAATGCTGCAGGGCGCCGCGCGACAGGCTGTTGGCGCGGGAGCTGGCGGACAGCGGCTGGGCGACGCGCAGCGGCACGTGCGTAGGGAGCTTCTCGCGTGCGGCGCGCAGCATTTTCGTTGACCGGGGCTATTTTTGCCGACGGACGCGCGAGCTTTTAGCAGAGCTTGACTGATGTGTTTTTCCTTTTTTCCTCTTTTGTGCTTGGCTCGGCAGGGGTGGTACACGCGGGAGCTTGGTGCCGCGCAAGCTGTTGAAGCCGGCAGTGGCCGGCGCGCGGAAGCACCAGTTGGGGTGTGCTGTTGGTGAGGGGGCTTTGGTCTTGTTGGTGCTGGAGCTTTGCAGTGTGTGAATGTGCTGTGAGTGTGTGGTGTGTGTGCAGGGGAGATGAAATTTGAGTGTGTGGGTGGATTGTGTAATGGTGTAATTGTATTTTCCTGTACATGCTATTAGTAATGTTGAGGTGAATTTTGGTGAATAAATTAGGGGATGTTTTAATGTGTGCTTGGTTGGAGCTTACAGAGTAGTGGGTGTGAGTTTTGTGTGTTTAATTTGAGTTGTTTTTGGTTTGAGAAGGGTGTAGAGTGGACTGTGAGCACCTAGTAGCTGATAATGGACTTGAATTCATGTAATTTTAATTATGCTGTGAGCTGTTGGTGTTGTGGTGGACTTGATGTGGGCAGTTGCTTAATGTTGATGCTTGGTGATGGTGTTGTGGTGTACTTGAGCCCCTGTTGCACTATGTTTTGGCCGTGGAGTGAGCCGGCTGCGCGCGGATTCTTGTGAGGACTCGAGGGAATTTATTTGAGCTTCCGGGGGATTTTTTCGTGATTCACGGCAGTGCGCGCGTGCGTGGCACGATTTTTGAGGTTTCACCTGCGAGATGACCTTGGAAAATTCCATAAAAATAACCGCTGTGATCCTCGCGACGAGTAGATACAAAACGAGTACTCGCATGTCCTTTCCCGACACTTGTAGGCCAAAAAACAAATAAAACACCGCAGCGAGCCAAAACTTCCCACGATCGATAATCTATAGCATCAGTCTAGAAAAAGTGGAATTATCACCTTCGAAGCAGTCTTAGAAAAATCCAATAAAAATACGATCGCGTTCCTCTCCGTAGATGCCGATCGAGTCCTCACACGCCCCAATCCGATGCCCGTAGGCTGAGAAATCCCAACAATACTCCACCGATGTCCCAAACATCGCAGCAGTACAAGGGGTCAAAAGGTACCTTGGGAACACCACCAAAAACTCAAAACGGAGCGAAGTGATCAACACGAAAATCGAAGGCGTACCTCTCGTGAACGCGCTGCCACACAAATTGGCTCAAAACTCCATCGAGGTGACCCAGGGGACCTCGCGGACTGAAATGCGATGGTAGAAGCCATAAACGAAGGAGCATCGAAGTGCGCCGCGTCGCAGAAAACACCAATGTCGCGGACTCCAAAAATTCCCAAAATCCTCAGAAGTGTAGAACACTTGAAGATCCTGCTCCCTACCGAAGATGGGCTCAAGAGAGACTTGGAAAAGCTCTCAAAAAGAAGCCCAAAGGGGCTATTTATAGCCTAGCCCACAAAGAAAAGGCATCTGGATTTGGGTGCCCGAATCCGGCCCGGCCCAACACTGTGCGCCCGAAACCACCATAGACGCCATGTGGCCTCCCCGCACCCCGCGCGCCCCGCGCCCCGCGCGCCCCGCGCACATGCGCCCACCAGCGCGGCGCGCCGTGTGGCAGCGCGGTCCACGGCAGGAACTGTGGGCCGCGGTTTACGGCGGCCCATCTGAGTTGCTGCGCCCGCCAATGAGCGGGCGACACGTGGCCTGGAGGGGTCCACGGTGCGCCGCGCCCCGCGCGCTATCGCACGTGCATTGACCGGCCAATCCCCGCACACCATGCGCCCACCTCCACCGCTCGCTGCGCCCGGTGCACGTACCTGATGCACCCGCTGAACCCAAAGCCGCCACCTGTCCCCAGCGCCCCCAATGGGGAGCCACCACGTGGCACACCCAACCACCGTATGCCGCGCCTGCCCGCACCCACGCCCACGCCGCCGCTCTCCGTCACCTGCCCGTCCCCGTCGGCGCTGCCCCGGCCGCCGGAACAATAATCTTGTCTCGAAATCCGTGTTTGAGCATCCGAGCTTCGAAAAATACAAGTAAATGGTCCATTTCTATCATTTTCGCGCGCTGAATTCAAATCCGATATCTGTTTTATCCAATTCCACTTTTAAAATTTGTCGAAGGCATCCAGATATGTAATCTTAATCCAAATTTTGTACTGGGTCCAATCCTGATGTCCGATTTGCGCACAAGCACCTCCATCACACCGAATAAGCCTCAAGAAGTCGCTGATCCAACAGTAAAAGCTCTGCGGAGATCCGGGTCATCACATGACCGATTCTCTTGTCAACTGATTCTCCTATCGGTTGGCGCCCTCAACTGATGGCTTTCGTCACGTCTTGTGTATTTACATGACCGAGATCGGTCCGGATCACGACGCGGACCCCTCTTTGGCTGACCCATCCTTCCATTGGCTGGTGTCTTCGTCTGATGGCGTGCACCTCGTACTGTACTGCTACACGCCGAAGACTAGTCTAAAACAAGATGTGGGTCTTTCCTTCTTCGGCTTGGTCAACCGAAGGTTGATTCCGACTCTGCCTGCTTCGCCGTCTGATCGAGGCGGTCGGACATCTTCCTTCAAACCGCAGTCAACCCTGAACGATGTGATAATCTTCATGTCAGCTGCTTCTCCTATCGGTTGATGTCTCCAACCGATAGTACATCAAATTTTTTATTTAGACGGACACATCAAAATCCAATTTTTAAATTCATGGTTTACTGAAAAATTAGCCCATAAAACTGCGAACCTCTGATACCGTCATCGATCGGGGCCAATCCCGGACTGCCTCAATCTTCGCCGGGTCTACTGACACTCCTGCGGCTGAGATCACATGGCCCAAAAAGACAACCTCCCAAAACCAAATGTGAGGACCTGGATCCCCACGATGTGATTACTGGTTGACCAGCAGCTGCTAGAGGCTTATTTGGCACGTCGGTGGTGTTTGTGCACCAATTGGACACTAGTGATGGACTCAGAGTGTCTACTGGATCACGAGAGTAGTCTGATGATCTCGTCGGATGCTTAGAGATGGTTTTGCGCGCATTAGATATTAAAATTGGGCACAGCGCGAAGTTTGGACAAAAGAACATCTTTCTGGATGCCTTCGGCAATTTTTAGAGTTGGAATTTGGCAAAACGGACATCGGATTTGGACTCAGCGCGCGAAAACGATGAAATTGAGCTATTTACTTCGTTTTTTCGCCGTTGGTTACTGTTCACGCCGGAACAGTAACTCCGGCGGCCGGCGGGCAGCTCCGACGACGGCGGAGGGCGGCGGCGCGACGGCGGGCAGGCACAGGAGCGGCGGCGGGCAGGCGCGGGCAGCGCACAGTGCGCGGGCAGGCGCGCGGTCCACCGCGGAGGCGTGCACCCGGGACGGGACACGTGGCGGCTCCCGGTTGGCCGGCGCAGCGGTCGTGGTCCACGGAATTTATCATTGGTGTACGGTGGACCGGTGGGTGACACGTGGCAGAGTGTGATTGGCGCGGTGTGGTGCGCTCGGTCCACGGACTGGCTACACCGCCTCGGGGTGCGTGCATGCAGGCGGTGCAGGCGGCGCGCACATGCGCACGCCAGGCGCGCGCTGACCAAGCCGCAGCGCCACGCGTCGCGTCCGGAGCGGGCCACGTGTCTCCCGCGCAGTGGGCGTCTCCGCTGTCCGCTGTTTTGCAGGCTACGTGGAGGCCTAGGGAGGATCCGAGCCTGCACAGTGTTGGGCCGGGCCCAACCACTGTAGCAGCCCGGAACTTCCGAGCGCCCGAAAGTTGGATATGGAGGGTATTTTCTCAATTGTTTTTCCAGCCTATAAAAACCCCCCTGTTCCAACTCTAATAGCTTCTTCTCCGCGCGGATTTTGGCAGAGTGGCCTTCAGCAAAGTTGATCCCCTCCCTGTGCTTCATCCATCTGCAGAGTTTGGAGATTTTTTGTTGCACGCTTATCAAGGTTTCCATTTTTACGGCGCGGCGCGACGTTCGTCCATTTGTGTTCCCCTTCGTCGCGTTTCGGTGCACGAGCTCCCCCGGCCTACTCTGACCTCTTTTTCAGGCGATTCTTTCGCCATTGGATCCACGACAGACAGATCTACGATCTTAATATTTTCTACTTCCCCTAGTTTCGTGCTTTTCGAGGAGTTTTTCCATGCTTATTGGGACCCCTTTTTCTGATGGAATTTCTGGTCAGCGACACCTTGCCGGATTTTTATCTTCGCAACCGGGCATCGGTTGGAGACGTGCCTGTGCACTTTTTTCATCTACTCGACGCGAGGATTATCATAGTATTTTTGTTGGATTTTTCCGAGTCTGTTCTGCAGGTGAAAATTTCACATCTTTGAGGATGTTTCTCGCAGATTGTGTATACTTGGAATATTTTGGATTAAGTGTAATGTTGGACCTTATTATTGTACCCAGGGGTGTTTGCAAGTGTCGCTGGACCTGTTGGATTTGGAGACTTTGATTTTTGGGGTATTTTCAGCTGTTTGGAGCCGAGGCTTGCGCAACATATACCGAGGGAGCAGTTTTAGCAGATTTTGGACTGAGAGCGCCTACACTCTTCACCGACCTCAGGTTTGCCTTGGTTTGAGCACTTTAGGTGGGTAAGCTTAACTTGGTAACTGTATAGGATTTTTATATATCATGATGAATGTAAGTGTACAGGTGGGGATATCACCCCTCTATGGTTGATAACAGGCATATTGGTGTACAACCGATATGAGCGAGAGGTAAGCAAGGAATGACCTACTTGGGTGAGATTGGTATACCATAGTAGGAATATGTTAGCATACTTTGCTAATATATGTTTCACCCACTTTTATTGTTTCTGAGGGCAAAGCATGCTTGCATGGACATGTAGTTAGGCCATCTTTTACTGCTGCACTACTTTTGGAACTTGACTTAGGAGAAACCATGTTATTCTTTTCTCCTTCTTTGTTAGTCAGGTGGTCTGTGTTGCTCAGGTTCGAGCAGGGGTTCTGGGTAGTGTAGTCGAGACTTGGTGTCTGGGACAGGTTGGGTTAGTTGTGGGGCTTTGCGGCAACCGCGGATATTGGGCGGTTGACCGGATATTTATTTATGCACCAGATTGGGTATCTGATTTTTCTAGTGGACGGAGTTTCCCACTTTGATCAAAGTCATGATCCAGTCCTGCTTTTGGTTACTTATTACTCAGGCACTTTACTCGTGTGGGTCGCTCCCCTCGAGTGCCACTCCGGAGTGTGCGACCGTGCCGGTCAGGAGCCGGTCTATTACTTATTTTGGGTGCGACCTTACCGGTCAGTAGTCGGTCTGTCACCTATTTTGGGATGCGACCGTACCGGTCAGGAGTCGGTCAGTATTCCCGCAGATGAGTCTGACAGCACAGCAGGGAGTACCAGTTTTACTGGTGGCATTAGATTGGGTTTATTACAGACCAGTGCTAGTGTTGTGGGAACCGTTTAGGGATACGGTGGTCCCAGGGTCATCATGAGTTGTTGACCGTTATACGAGCAGGCATAGGCAGGCAAGGCAGGCATAGCAGGCATAGGCAGGCGTAGCAGGCATAGGCAGGTATGGCAGGCAATAGCAGGCATAGCAGGCATAACAAGCACAGCAGGCATAGCAGGCATAAGCAGGCATGGCAGGCATAGCAGGCATGGCAGGCATGGCAGGCATAGTAGGCATGGCAGGCATAGCAGGCAGTACCAGTGATTACTGGTCTATCGTTTGGGTCGATTGTGCACTTCTTGTGCTGGTGGTTGCATACCACCCTTTGGTTCTCCCCTTTTGGGCATTTAGATAGAAGCTTGGTAGCTGTTGAGAGTCTCCAGCTTCCTTATTTCAGTCTGTACGGCTTTGGTTAGTTTTTTTTTCTGTCTTTTGAGGACGTAGTGGGCAGACTGTCGTCTGGCAGTGGTACCCACTGAGAACTCCCTTTTTGGTGTAGTTCTCACACCCTCTGGGGGTTTTCCCCCTCTCTTTCCTTCCTCTCCTCTGTTTTGCAGAGTCTTAGCGGGTGTTGCTGATTCTGCGGTTGTTGATCGAGGCGAGAGAGTCGCGAGCTAGATCCCTACCCGTCGTTGGAGAGTAGCGGTACCCCCCCCCCCCCCCCTTTCAGATGAGTGCTTCTCTAGAATAGTTATTTATTTTCCTCTTTGAGAGACTGTTGTAGTGAGGATATATTATGTATCGAGAGACTGTACACTGATTTATTTATTGAAGATCCCTCCCGGTTGGGCTTAGGGCTTGTATATGAGGATATTGTATTATTATTTTTGGGAGACAGAGTTATTGTATTATTTCCAGTTGTACAGTGATTGATTTTAGTTATACAGCAGGTTTTTACTTATAGCTCTGATATTATGTTTAGCTGTAGTACTTTTCTTGCAGGTAGGACGCTTCGCCTATGTAGGTTGGCATAGGTGGCGGATCTGTTGGCGAGCCCGGGTCGCAGTTTCGACCCCGGGGTGTGACACCAAAATTCGCACTTAGACAACTTGGCATACAACTTCCTCTCTCTGAGAAGTTGCAGCACAATCCTCAGGTGCTCCTCGTGCTCCGCATCACTCCGGGAATAAACCAGGATATCATCAATAAATACCACGACAAACTGATCCAGGTAAGGTCGAAAGATCCTGTTCATTAAATCCATAAAAGCGGCAGGGGCATTAGTCAATCCAAAAGGCATGACGGTGAACTCATAATGCCCGTACCGTGTCCTGAATGCCGTCTTAGGGATGTCCTCGGCCTTCACCTTTAATTGGTGGTAACCAGACTGTAGATCAATCTTGGAGAAGACACAAGACCCTTGCAGCTGATCAAATAAATCATCAATGCGCGGCAAAGGGTACTTGTTCTTGATGGTCACTTTATTCAACTCTCGGTAATCTACACACAGTCGAAGTGAACCATCCTTTTTCTTCACAAATAGCACCGGCGCTCCCCAAGGCGATACACTTGGTCTCACAAAACCTTTGTCCATTAAATCCTGAAGTTGCGCCTTTAACTCTCGCAGCTCAGTCGGTGCCATTCGGTAAGGAGCCTTAGAGATTGGCGCAGTTCCTGGGACTATGTCAATCAAAAACTCGATTTCCCTATCCGGCGGCATGCTAGTCAGCTCCGGTGGAAACACATCCGGGAACTCGTGGACAATAGGAATATCCGCGAGTCCCGGTGCCACCATAGGCTCCATAACCACACAAGCCAAAAAGGCCACATATCCACTGCGCATCATCTGCCTCGCACGAGAAGTCGAAACTACCGAGGCGAAGAAAGCACTCTGCACCCTCTATACACAAACACCTCCTGGCCTAGCTCGCTAAAACTCACAGCCCTCGCGGCGCAATCAATCGTCGCGAAATAGTGAGCCAGCCAATCCATCCCAAATACTATGTCAAAATCTCGCAGCTGACTCAGGACCATCAGGTCCGCTGGCAAAATCCATGACTCAATCTGTACTGCGCAAGACCAACAACACTTCTCTACATGCAATGTATGATTAGGAATCTGTACCTCTAATGCATGTGGCAACCGACCTAACTCTAGTCCATGGGATGATGCAAATGCTCTACTGATAAAGGAATGTGATGCACCGGTATCAAATAAAGTGCGAGCTCTAGTACCGAAAAGTAAAATGATACCTGCCACCACGTGGTCGGCTGCCGATGAGTCCTCAACCTGGGCGGCATAGACCCGCCCGCTCTATGTGTAATAATCTGGATTTTTTTTTTTATTTTAAATAAATAAAAGAAAAGAATGGAATTCAAGTTGACTTAGAATTAGAAAGAGCACAAATAGCTCAATTGACCTTTTGCTACTGTGTAAATTGCATAGTTTACGAGGCAGAAATATCGCATTTCAAATCTGAGCCTAATCTCGAAAATTCGAGATCACCAGTGCGACCGTCTCGTCGAACTGATCGAAAATGATATTGAGCAAGTTCAGATCCAACGGTCGAATCTTCCAGAAATCAGTGAAGAAGCGGGCGGGACCCTCGACTTAAGTGAATAGTGCTGTGAACAGGGGATGAATAGTAACCCCTATTTTCAAATCCCCTTAGTGCCAACGTTAGTCAATTCGCTGTCTGGACTCCGATCATAGCAATCCAGGTAGTCGATTTGATTGGTTTCATCATTGTGAATGCAATGGCGCTGATGGAATTTCCGTTTGACGACCTTAGAGTCTCGAAAAGCATGATAAACTGTATTTTGGCACAGTATTTATGGACCAAGAATTCATCCGGGCGTTTTCTCGAAAAACAAAAATCGCTACCTGATAGGTTTCGTCGAGTCGGACGTCGTGGCGAAGTCCGTTTTTTGATTCAACGACGAAAATGCCTCGAAAAGAGTGAAATATAGTGAAAAATGTGGCGTTTTGCGCAATACACCCTATATTTTATGCTCCGTTTTGCGTGCTGCTCCCTAGAGAGGGACCTAAGTGTGAGAGAAGTTGGCTGTGAGGGACTGGGCTCTAAACTTCAAGAGAAAAGGGGGTTAAATGCAATTGTGCAATAATGCACTATTTGAAATCAAACACGGTTAGGGTTCTTTTAAACCCCGTAGCTCTCAGCCCCAGCAGCCGCCAGCCCCAACTGCATCCACTCCCTCTGCCGCACTCCACGGAAGTAGCGCTCCGGCCGCCGCCACCTCGTCGCCGGAGAAGAAGGAGAACCAAGATCTCCTTCATCTCGGTTGGAAGGTTAGTGGTCAGTTCCCAAAGACCCAGGGTGGCTCCGAGCTTTAGCTGAGGACTTCTCTGTGACTGAGAGACCGAGCTCGAGTGGCGCCGACGTCAGCCGCCGCCGTGCGCCGCCGCGGGAGCATCCTTCCTCCTTCAACTTTTCCAGCGAGGTGAGTTCATGGATGATTTTATTTTTGAATGGCCCAAGGACCACTCAAATGAGTTCTTGACATGGCATAGGCTTTTTCTGTGAAGTGGGGGTGGTCGTCGTCGTCCCGATCGCCGGCGGGAGCTCCCAGTCGCCGGAATTATCATTTTTGGCCGATCGTTGGCGCCGCCTTCATCCGGCCGTTGAACTCGAGATCAGAACCGGTGGATCTCATCCTCTCGGTGACTGCAAGAAGCCCAACAAGTTTGGTCGCCATCGGTTGAAGATCCGCGCCACACGGGTCAGCCCTAGAATCGGGTTTTTCTTCCCGTTGGCCGATCTTCGCCGCCCGGCGCCGCCGCTCGCCCCCATCGCCGGCCACCACCTTAGCAAGCTTTGTGGGGCTAGGGGGGGAGCTTTTGGTCCAAGTTGCGCCGGCCCAGAAGCTGCCGGCCAGAATCCGCCATTAGAGGCCATCAAGCTCGACCGAGCTCCGCCGCTGCGCGTCGCCGTCGCCTCCAGACGTCGGCCAACCATCCAGGTAAGCTCAGTTGACCTTTTTAAGGTGTCTTGTGGTGTTGCATGGAGTTTTTGACGTCGGGATAATAATCCTTGTAGTTGCACCCTTGTGCCACCCGAGCACCACCTCCAGCCACCTCCGGCACCTCCGGGCTCTGGCCATCTACCCAGGTAGGACCTAAACATCTGTTCTTAGATTCCTATCATTTTACTTTGGGCCGAGGGACCCCTGTAACTGAGTTCTAACAATTGCACCCGAATTACCCAACTCGGGCCTTGTCTCCGGCCGCCGCCGCCTCTGGCCGCCGGCGCTTGACCCAGCATGGACTAACCCGCTTCTGAGACCTATCTCTAACTGGTGCTCCCCCTTATTGCAATCAGAGCAGGGTTGCATTGGACCTTGGGCAAACCGAGCTCCTAGCTATTTTTGGGTGTTGCTCCGGCGATCTTTCCGGCCAGTCTGCGTCGCACCTGATGTGAGAACTCTACTCTAATGACCTTCTAGAACATGATGCTCATGCTAGTTAATGCTTAAATTGGGTTATTAAGTAGTTTGGCAATATAGCTATTGTGGTCTTAGTTTTCTTAGGGCTAACTTTGCCCTCGGACTGCGTGTCCACTCAAATCAGTGAGCATGGGTTACCTTGCATCGAGATCTACCGACTGTAATTTACGGCATAGTCAAAAACGTCCCGGATTGGGAGATCGAGTCGAAACAGTGCTAAATTGGGTGTATTTATGAAATTTTAAAGAATACTGAGTAGCAAGTTGCAAATGTAGCATGCCAGCTGTCTTTAGACAGTATTTACACACTTGTTAGGCAATTTATTAGAAGCCTGTGGGCTCTCGTTGAGCGGGAATTGGATCTTGTTTCGTTAGCGGCTTTCGGCGCGAGTTTCGCGTACTTGGATGTAATAGAATGATAAATGGACCTTGTTACCTATCTCTGGTCATTTTCGACACTGCCCTAATTGGTCCAGTGGCTCTCGTTTCAAGTCGGTGGCTTCCGGTGCCAAATCGGCCTTTTCGGAAGTATTGAAGTGATTATGGTTCCGATCGAGCATCTATTTTAGCAAAGTGGCTTAACTAGTGAGTCTGTGGTTTTGGGAATGTGTGAGTCCGTCCCTGATCAGTATTTCATGATTCAGGTCCTTGCAGTCTGACTCTGGCCCACGAGCCTTCTGTTGGAGTCGTTGGACCGCCTACACACAGGTGGGTTATCTTCGGTCCGGGTTTTATCTTTTCGGCCCTCTGGTTGCTTTAGTCCAGTTGGACACCTGTTCTTCTATTTAGCCCAGATTATGTGTATGAGCTTTATTCTGTTGATTTAGTATCCCTTGCATATACCTGGACATATACCTGCTTGATTGGTCATTAGTTAGATGACAGTTCATTAGCTCATATTTGGACATATATATCATGTTTGCTCGATCACTACATAGACTTGCTTCTATTCAGATATCAGTACAGTAGCATATGCTTGGACTTATCATGCCTTCTTGGTCATTATACTTGCTTTTATTCAGAGATACATATTTCTTGTACTCCAGACTGCATGATATATGATTGATATATAGACATTTGCATCCCTGTGGGAATTTCCGGCATGTTGCCGATTACCCAGTCTGTGGACCGTGAGCTTGAGCATTCGCATTGTGATGGTCGTGCACCTGCTGTTCACTCGCGTACGCTGTGGGATTGATCACCCACACTGCGTTCTTTACCGGTAAAGGGTCTGGTTGACCCGTGAGCTATCCCCTCTTACTGTATCACTGGGTACGGGGAGCCCCTTGGCTGTACCGATATGAGGAAACTCTCGGCTGTACCTTTAGGTACGAGGATCCTCTCGGCTATATCAATGGTACGGGGTTGCTGTTCATCTCGGTTAGGTGGAATCCAGTATGATTGTGGTTGGCTCTGCATAGATATCTTCGCCTGAGGTCCCCGGGACCAATAGTGGCATCGGTTGGGTACTTACTGTTCTTTTGTCGATGCATAGCTTATGGTTTCATATTCTAGCATGTCTTACTGTGTATTTCTGTACCCATATCTTCTCAATTATATTTTGATTTAGTCCTGATGATTTTGCCTATGTGCCATATACTCCACATGATTGATTGATTATTCAGCTTTACCTATGGATCCATTTACTATCCGCAGATTATTGTATCCAGTAGGTACGATTAGCTATTTCTCGGCTCGTCGTGCCCACTGGGATACACTGTCGATGTATCTCACACCCCCTGGGTGACTGTTTTTCAGGTCGTTCGGGTGTTGGGATGTCGGGACACGTTGGTGAGGCTGTGCAATAGTACCGACCCTTATGACATCAGTATATCTCATTTTTCCGCATTATGTTTTACAATATTATAACATGACTAATTATGCATGCGTAGTTTAGACTAATCTGGCATTGACTGTAAGTGGTTAGCCGTGCATGTATAGGAAAGGCTCTGTCCAACAGGACAGGTAATTTACTATACATGTGGCGATCTGTTCACGCCTAGAATGATTTAAACTCTGATTTCAAAAAAAAAAAAATTAGCCTGCTTTTCAAAACTTGGGGCATGATAGATTATATAGTATCAGAGCATAGGTACACGATGCCTAGGTATTTGGTTAGGATTGAGCCCTAGGATGACTGGTGATCTACGTGAGAGCGCGGGGTGATTGTGTGGTGACCTGGATCTCTGCAGGGCTACTACAGTTTGACCAGCAGCTTCTGGAGGCTTACGTGATGTGTCGGTGGTGTTTGTGCACAATTTGGACACAAGTAATGGACTTCGGGCTTAAAATAGATCATGTGAGTGATCGTAGGACCCCGTCGGATGCTTAGAAGTGGTTTTGCGCGCAATGGATATTAAAATTGGGCTCAGCGCGAAGTTTGGACGAAAGAACATCTTTCCGGATACCTTCGGCAATTTTTAGAGTTGGAATTTGGCAAAACAGACAGCGGATTTGGATTCAGCGCGCGAAAACGATGAAAATGGACTGTTCACTTGTATTTTTCGGAGCCCGGATGACTCGGCACGGATTTCGAGGCAAGGGGGCACTGTGGCGGCGGCGGCGGGCAGCGGCGGCGCGCGGCGGCGCAGGCTCGGGCAGGCGGCGGGCGACCGCGGGCAGGCACGCGGGAGCGGGAAAGCGCGCGGGCAGGCGCGTGGGCGCGCGGGCAATTGCGCGGTCCACGGGTCGGCGTGCACCGGAGGCGGGCCACGTGGCGTGAAGGGATTGCTCGGTTCTGTAGACCCGGTTCACGGATCAACTGCGGTCGGCCTCGGGGCGCGTGCGTGCAGGGATGGCAGGCGGCTGCGCGGGGAGCACGCAACCGCACGTGGGCCGTCTATGGGTGCGGTCCACGTGTCGCCCTATGGTGGGCGGGTGCACAACACCCGCATGCGTGGACCATGCCACGTGGCGCGAAGCTAGCGGCTTAGGTCGCTGTTTCCTGTTTTGTTGCTGACGTGGCGCACCCGGAGCATTTCGGGCGCACCGCAGGGGGAGTTTTGGGTACACTATGAGGGGCCCGAAAGTTTCGGGCGCCCGGAAAATGTACCAGAAAGTGTGATTTTGGCTTGGATTTCAGCCTATAAATAGGCCTTGGGAGCTTTTGGTGCGGGATTTTTGGCAGTCTTGGAGCTCCCTCTTCTACTAAGCCCTTCTACACTATATCTTCTACTCTCCCTTGGATCTTGGGCATTTTTGGAGACTCCGGCTTCGGCATTATCTGCGACGCGCCGCGCAGCGACGCACTTTGGATTTTTGGCTATTATCGTCGCTCTTCAGTCTGCGAGGCACACCGGATCACCCCGATGGAATTTTGAGCCGTTCCCGAGGTGTTTCTGTGACCCCTTTTCCTACTGTGAGATTTTGGACAGCGGAGGCTTGTCGATTTTCTATCTCCGCAACCGGGCATCGGATGGAGACGTGCCTGCACACTTTTTTCATCTACTCGACGCGAGGATTATCGTCGTATTTTTATTGAATTTTTTTGAGTTTTTTTGTGAAAGTGAAAATCCCCTTTTTCCAGAGCTATGCGCTACAGTTTTTGTACAGGATTCTTTTTGAGAGGGTCACTTTGTCGGATTTTTATCTTGATGTACAAGACTTCGATTGGGATGTGCAGGTACCTGTTTCGAAGGGCTCGACACGACGCTCGCGGTAGTAATTTTATTGGATTTTTCTGTGGACTCTACGAAGGTGGGAATTAAGCTTCTTTGGGGTTGTATCCCGCAGATTTCGTAGTTTTGTGGATTACCGGCGCCCCGCATTATATAACTTGTAACTTGGCCTACAGGTGTTGGAACGGGGCGTGTAAATACTCGTTTTGGGGCTACTCGTCGCGAGGATCGCAGCCGTGCATTTTCTGGAATTTTTGGAGCACTGCTTACAGGTGAGATTTGCCTTCTTGGTGCGGTTTTAGAAAAACTGCAAGTGTATGTTAGGGGGTATTGTGTGTGATGTTGATTGTTGTGGTGTTGTTTTATTGGGGTGATGCTGTTGGGAGCCGAGGCTTGCGCGACATGTACCGAGGATGCAGTTCTGGCAGATTTTGGATTGTGAGCGTCTACACACTTCACCGACTTCAGCTTTGCCTGCGGAAAGCGCTTCAGGTGGGTGCTTTGTTTCCAGAACCGGTGGACGGCTCTCTAATTCTGTATGTTAGGATGCATGCATGTCTAGGGTACACGGTATATGATTGAGATGTAGGTAAGCTTGATAATGACAATTGTATGATTAATTGCAAGAATAATATCTATGTTGATGGTTAGTGTAAGCTTACCTAGGATAATGTTACCCTATGTGATTATGTAGCATGCCATGTTAGCACATAGCCTTTTATGTGGTTGGTTTATGCGATGGGGCAGGATTATATAGCTATGTGCGGATTTTTTTTATTCTGAGTTATTATGATCGAGGATTATGATCAGATGTAGGCATGTGGTATACTTTCTTATATTCTTTTGAGAACAAATGCATGCTTGTATGGACATGTAGTTAGGCCACCTTTTATTGCTACACTACTTATTGGAACTTGACTTAGGAGAAACCATGCTTTTCTTTTCTCCTTTATTGTTAGTCAGGCGGTCTGTGTTGCTCGGGTTCGAGCAGGGATCTGGGGTATGTTACGGAATTTGAGTTGGCGTAGTTCGTGAAATTTGTCTAAGTCTTGAAGATTGAAGAAAAGAAGTTTGGATCATATACCTCAATCTCAAGAAAGAAGAATTCAAAAGGATCAGGTACGTTTAACTAAAGATTTTTGGTGATCCGAATACTTGTCATAGTGTAGAAACACTTGGAAGAATTTTAATTGCATAAAAATCAAAAACTGGACATGGGACATGTTCAGGATCCGGATCGGACATTACAGTCCGGACCCCGAACAGAGGTTGGTTCATCAGCAATTCCAGTCCGGACCTTGGAATTTCAGTCCGGACCCCGAACGTGTAATTTGAAGGAATTGCATGAACAGTCCGGACCGTGGAATTTCAGTCCGGACCCCGAATGTCCTCTTTTCTGGAAATAGTCTGTTTCGCTGAAACAGTCCGGACCGTCAGTTCCAGTCCGGACTGTCGTCCTGTAAAATTCCAGAAAGGGTTAGTTTTTTATGCTTATCTTCTTCCAATGGTTTCTAACCTATAAATAGACCCTATGATTCATCTTTTAGGGTATGCGAATAATACGACCGAAAAAGAGAAAAATCGACATATAGAGAAGAAAGGAAATACTAGATTTAATTCTATGTTTCTTCATCTATATTATTAATTTGATTCTAGGTTTTCCAAACTCAGATTTTGAGTAGAATCAAATTAATGAATACTTAGATGGTATTTCCGATCTATTTCTAATCTAAGTATTCGGCGGATCATCACCACCCAAAAAACAACGATTTTCCCAAAATCGGCGCGTGGACTCGCGTGGCCTTGTGGATTCAAGGTGCAACCGCTCTCGTGGATTCGGAGCGAGGTACGCTCGTGGATTCGAAGCGTGCTATTGGGTGAAGACCGTGGATTCGGTCGGACGTCGTGGACTCGACGTTGGACGCTGTGGATTCAGCGTTGGGCGCTGATCGTGGATTCGAGAAGCGTTGTGGAGCGAGCGGAGAAGATCTACTAGGAGCGTATGGTAAAAGGTTGAGTCGTCTGTGAGTACGGTATATCACCTTGTACGTGTTTAATTCTAGTGGATTTCGCCGTGTGATCGGTCCCGTGGTTTTTTACTCCGGTTTGGAGTTTTTCCACGTAAAAATCTTGTGTGTTTATTTTTATTTCCGCATTGGGTTTTATTGCGCAATGATTTTTTGAGTGTTTATTGTTTACACCTATTCACCCCCCTCTAGGTGTTTTTTTCCCTATTTAGATCCAATTATTATAACCCAACAAGTGGTATCAGAGCGGGAATAGGGTTGTAAACAATGGTTGAAGGTGGAAACATCAACAGACCCCCTTTCTTCGATGGAACAAATTATGCGTACTGGAAAGTACGGATGAAAGCCTTTTTAATTTCCATCGACGAAAGGGTGTGGCAATCAATTGAATTAGGATGGTCTAATCCAACTGAAATTATTGATGATGTTCGCACCTTCAAACCTAGGTCGAAATGGACCAAGGAAGAGATTGATTCATCTTCTTACAATGGCAAAGGAATTAATGCTTTATTTAATGCTTTGTCACAAACTGAGTTCTCTCGCGTCTCGGCATGTGAGACTGCGAAAGAAATCTGGGATGTTCTTCAAGTTACGCATGAGGGAACTAACCTTGTGAAGATTCAGAAACTGCAAATGCTTACGAGCAAGTTTGACTCTATTTCTATGGCAGAAAATGAATCTTTCACTGACTATTACACACGATTGCAAGACATCGTGAATCATGTGCTAACTTGGGAGAGAAGATTCCAGAATTTAAAGTTGTAAGAAAGATTTTAAGGACTCTTCCTGAAAGATTTCGTTCCAAGGTTACGGCCTGTCACGCCCCGGGGTCGAAACTGCGACCCGGGCTCGCCAACAGATCCGCCGCCCATACGGGAAGCCTCGTATAGACGTAGCGACTAACCTGCAAAAGAAATCTACACTATACAGATATCAGAGCTGAAAAGTAAAAGCTGGATAAAATAAATACAACTCTAATCAAATATACAACCAGAATCCTCACCAAAATACAAGTATCTCTCAAGATAAGAAGAGTACAACTCAATCCTCACTACAAGATCACTCGACAAGAACTCTCAAAATGTAAGGAGGTACATCTACTCTCAGGGCGACAACTGGTAGGGATCTATCTCGCGACTCCCTTACCTTGATCAGTCGGGTCAGCAATAGGTGCGGCAGGAACAGTGTCACGCCCCGGGTGTAAACCAGAACCCGGGCCCGTCTACAGATCCGCCGTGCACACGGTATTTCCCGCGTACACGAAGCGCCAAACCTGCTCAGATATAAGAGATAATAATAAATGAGCAATAAAAGCAGAGCTGAACTAAAACTAATACATCTCAGACTGAAGCTGGAAATAAAATACAATACATCTGTATAAATGATACATCTGTCTCTCCCAGCTCACCAAAAAATAAATACAACCTGCTGGCAAAAGCCAGTCCCAAAGTAAAAGTACAACCGTCTGAGGAAACACGGGTACACCAACAGTCCAGCTAACACGCTCAACCTGCCTCGAAGTCTATCTACTCAGCCGTCCTCTCTCCTCGACCCGTCGCTGAAAACTCAGCAGCACCCGCAGAAGACACTGCAAAAGAAACAAAGGGGAAGAGAAAAGAGAAAGCAGTGGGGGTGAGAACTACTGTAAACAGCAGCCTCCCCCTAGTGGGTAGACCTCAACTCAAATGTGCCCACTAGGACTACAAGAGGCGAAAAAGATGAACAAAGGTGGTAAGCTGTAAGTAAAACTGCCGATGAAGAATAGAGCTACCACTACATGCCTCTAAAATGCCAGCTAGGAATATAGCTAAATATATGCATCAGAATGTAAATGCCTGCCTGCCTAGACCCAATCGATACACCAGTAAACACTGGTACTGCCTGCTGTGCCTGCCTGCCTGCCTGCCAAATCGGGTATGCTGGCCAACGCATAACACCGATAGGGGAAAAGGGAGTCTCAAGGACTCGAAGCCTGTAAAACGCACACTCCGGAGTGGCACTCGAGGGGAGCGACCCACACGAGTATAATGCCTGGGTAACAAGTACCAAATCAGCAGGACTGGATCATGACTCTGATCAAAGTGGAAAACCCATCCACTAAAAGAAAGCCCAAAGCCTCTATCCCAATCTGATGCAATAACCACTGTCCGGTCAACCGCCAAAGATCCGCGGTTGCCGCAATGCCCTGTCCTCACAGCCTGCCTGTCCCAAAACCCACAACCGTCTGACTACACTATCCCAGCCCCTGCTCGAACCCGAGCGCACTATCCCCCAAATATAGACAAAAGAAGAGAAAAGCATGGTTTCTCCTAAGTCAATGCCATCATGATAGTGTAGCAGAAAAAGGTGGCCTAACTAAGTGTCCATACAAGCATGCAAAGTCCTTTATCATTGTTAAACATGATTCAAGTGTTCTAGTTCTCACAAAGTAGAGGTATGCCGTTTAAATAGCCTTCCATTTTACAAGTTGCCCCAAAATAGCTTAGGTATATGTAAAAGAGGTCCCATCATGCATATGCCACATGTCCAATTTAACAAAGCCCTTCCCATGGTTTTAAGCGACATATTAATTACCGGAATCAACCATTAATCAACACTTAGTCCTTTTGAAGTCACAAACTCTAGTTATAAGCCCAATTCCCAAATTATGCATGCCATGTTCATTTTACCGGTTCATTTAGCCATATAACATATTAGCACTCAAATAGGCCTAGTGGGGACATCACAAGTAGGAGGTTAAACAACGGTACCCACCTCGAGCGCTAAATCCAAGTCCTGACAGCGAAGTCCGCGCCCGATCCTCAACAGTCCCCGAAATACTGTGCCATAAATCCCAAAGAACACACACAAATTACTATTCAAGTTAATCCCAAAATCTGTCCCCAAAACCAGATTTACAGTTCAGCCATTTTCACCTGCGAAACGTGCCCAATAAAATCCCAGAAAAATACTATCTGCGATCTACGCGACGAACCGGTCGAAACGAGTACCTGCACGTTTTCCCACGATTTTTCTGTGCTGAGAACGAAAATCGACAAGAGGGACACCCCGAAGCAAATCGATCACAAAAACTGAATCTGAAGATACTGTAAAAAGGGGTTCTCACCTTCAGGGAAATTCCACGAAAATCCAAGAAAATTCAGTAGACTCCTTGCGATGTGTAGATGCAAATCCCCTTTTGAATCGCCTCAATCCGATGTCCGGTTGCGGAGATATCGCCGAAATACCGACCTGCTGTCCAAAACTCCATCACAGCAAAAGGGGTCACAAGATGATCCCAAAAACCCATGAAAACCTCGGAATGGGGGAAAACCAGTAGAAATAAGAAATGTAGCCCTACCTGTTACGAAGAAGATGGCGCAAGAATCGCTGAAAAATACTGCTTGGTTAGCTCGGGGGAGCTAAAACACTGTCGCTGCGCCGAAGAAGAATCCAGGAATGCAACGTCGCGCCGCGCCGAAAAATCCAAATCTCGGGATCCGTGCCTCATAAATTCCTCAAACTTCACAGGAGTGTTCCTCTCTTCATGATGAAGATTTCATCTTCTCATCCCACAGGAAGATGAAGCCTCTATGATGGAGAAAAAACCCCTTTGAATGAGCCTCGGATGGAAATGAAGAAAACCCCAAAAAATCTTTTCCAAAAATTCCCATCGTGTCCCATAGAACACGAAACACCAAAAATGGACCAATAGGATTTCGACACGTGGCCCTCCCAACCGTTGCTGCCGCGCGCAGTCTGCCGCCCAGTGCACAGTTGACCGTCCAATAAGGGATCGCCACGTGTCACCTGCTACTGTCCCGTAAACCCGGTGCACTAATTCCTGTGGACCGAGCCAATAGAAACCTGCCACGTGTCCACTGCCGGTGCACCGTGAGCCGTGAGCCAGCCTGAAAACTCTGTAGACCAAATGCTGTGAGCCGACCAATCATATGATGCCACGTGTCCACCCTGTCGGTCCACCGTGCATCTAAAGAATTCCGTGGACCGCGCGCTGTGGACCGGCCAACCGCCTCATGCCACGTGGCACCGCCCTGGTGCACGCCCGCGCGGTGGACCGGCCGCCTGCCCGCGCCCCGCCGCGCCTGCCCGCGCCCGCAGCGGCTGCCCGCGGCCGCGCGCCGCCTGCCCGGCCGCCCTCCGCCGCCGCCGGCGCTGCCCGCCGCCGCCGCCGGCCGCCGGCGATTGCCGGAAATACTGTTCCGGCATGAACAGTAACCCGAAGCCCAAAAATGCCGTAAATACTCCGTCTGAAGCGTTTTCGCGCGCTGAATCCGAATTTGACGTCCGTTTCGCCAAATTCTCACTCTAAAAATTGCCGAAGGCCCCCGGAAAGGTATTCTTGGTCCAAATCTCGCGCCGAGCCCAATCTCAATATCCGTTTTGCGCGCAAACACCTCTAAACAACCGATGGGGTCCCCCGATCACCCACGTGATCCATTTGAAGCCCGGAGTCCAACACTTGTGTCCAAATTGGCGCCCGAACACCGCCGACATGCCCCGTAGGCCTCCAGAAGCTGCTGGTCACCCTGTAAAAGCCCCAAATACCTCCCGCACACTGCGTAGACCTCCAGTAGCCACCTCAAAGCACCGCAACAGCTCTGCGGAGATCCAGGTCATCACATCCTCCCCCACTAAAAGAAAGTTTCGTCCTCGAAACTGGAGTCATTCCTCAACACGGAATCTCAACCAACAGGGGGGGTAAATATCCAGTCATCCACCACTCAAGCTCCCAAATCTACCAAATACCTCATCCAGAGAGACGATGTAATCCTTGGGTCTCTAACCAGAACGAAACAAAGGAGAACACTCCAGAGGATCACGCCACCTCAACAAGGTACAGCTGGGCTAACTGCCCGGCCATCAAGTAGTCCGCATCGGTACATGCATCTGCCCCTCCCAGGGCCTCAGAAGATCCAACCACCAGTCCGTCGACACAAAAGCTCGATCCAAGTACCTCTGTACTCCCAAGGTATCCGATATAAGTCCCCCAACTGGTCTCAAAACCTCAGATCTCCAAACCAAAACCGTCGGGATGTAGAAGCAATCAAACACTCAGCCAGGAGCAGTCGAGAGAACCAGATTGCAAATCCAACTTCGCGGAGATCCAATACCCTTGCAGCTCGTAACTCAAATCCCCCAAGCTCGACAGAAGGGTGCTAGCTCCCGACGGTCACTTTATCAAATTCTTACGAGTCCTCACAAAGCCGAAGTGAACCAACCTTCCACACTCGAATAGCACCGGCGCCCCCGAAGGTGCCACACTTGGCCTGACACAAATCCAACACCTCAAATCCTGGAGTTGGGTCCTCAACCCCCAAACTGGTGTCATGCCAAACAACTCCGATAGGAGAACAGCTAGAAACTCACCACCAAAAAGGGGTATCACCAAGTCCCGATGCCGCCGCAGATCCCTCAAACACACCAGCAAACAAGCTACTCACCCACTACGAGACATCCGCCTCGCTCACAAGGTCAAAACCAAAGAAGCGAAGATACTCTCAAGCAAACCAAGTACACCAACACCTCCAGGCCTGGCTCCCACGAAAACCGTCCTCGCAGCATAATCAGCTGCCGCGAAAAGGAAAAGAAAACCGAGCCAGCCTAACCGTCCTAAGTACCAAACCAAGCCCCACAACTAGGTCAAGACCATCAGGCCTACAGGTACAACCAAGGACTCAACCGCACCGGGCAGGACCCACGACACTCCCCCCAGGTGCAAAAGATAGGGAATACGACCTCCCGAACACCAGGTAACCGTCCTACCCCTAACCCAAAACAATGAGCCAAACACTACCCACCAAGAAGGGGAAAACCTCTCGTATCGAAAGATACGAACCCAAGAGCCTGGAACAATTCAAACCTACCACCACACTGGCCGCTGGAATCTATGTGCTCTGACGGTCTCAAAATCCACTATCCAGAAAAGAAACCAGGAATGCCTCATCCGACTGACCTGTCCTCCATCACCCGGCGCCAAGCGCCTCAATCAGAACTCGCCTCAGGCGGCAGGTCCCAATCCAAAGGAACTGTAATGCCACGCTCCATACCCGGCGCCTACTCCAATGAGGCGTCCCTAGAACTCTCAATCCCCCACCGAACAAGACCCTGCCACCAAAGGCTCCATACACAATCCCACAAATCGGGGCAACTCATCCGCCAAAACTGGCTCACTCTTTCAAAGCAATCCCACATTTTTCCCTGCTGTCAACTGTCCACCCTTCCTCGGTGCCCCAGCACTAAACGTCGGCACGGAGGGGCTACTCACTAGTCCGACAACTGTGCCACTGCACTGATCCGACAACTGCGCCACTGTGCTGATCCGACAACTGTGTCACCGCGCTGCTCCGACAACTTCACCACTGTGCTGATCCGACAACTGTGTCACCGCGCTGCTCCGACAACTGCACCACTGTGCTGATCCGACAACTGTGTCACCACGCTGCTCCGCTGATCTGCCTCCAACACTCCTACCCTTCGGGTCCGGAGCCCCCCCCAGACTCCAATCTGGGTATCCGGCCTGAAACAACCAGCTCAGGCCCAACTGCCGCACCAAGGTGCACTCGGGTCAGAGCCCCAACGTCGGGGAGACACCGCTCACCACGACAAAATCGCAAATCAGCACACCCCAAACACTCGACCCAATCTAGCGAAAGTCAAAGGCATCCCCCTATTTTTGTAACGTTATGTTGTCTGCAGCCAACATAACTGTCCCACAAAAATAGGGTATGCCGATCCCTCTTCACTCACTGGAAGAGTCAAAACCAAATCACCGACTTTCGCTAAAAGTCACGCCTCTCACGCCCTAACATCCTAGGGTCCGCCCAAAAGCCTAGGGTTTCCTAAGTCCCAACTGACCTATCCCTAAGCTCTGATACCAACTTAATCTGTCACGCCCCGGGTGTAAACCAGAACCCGGGCCCGTCTACAGATCCGCCGTGCACACGGTATTTCCCGCGTACACGAAGCGCCAAACCTGCTCAGATATAAGAGATAATAATAAATGAGCAATAAAAGCAGAGCTGAACTAAAACTAATACATCTCAGACTGAAGCTGGAAATAAAATACAATACATCTGTATAAATGATACATCTGTCTCTCCCAGCTCACCAAAAAATAAATACAACCTGCTGGCAAAAGCCAGTCCCAAAGTAAAAGTACAACCGTCTGAGGAAACACGGGTACACCAACAGTCCAGCTAACACGCTCAACCTGCCTCGAAGTCTATCTACTCAGCCGTCCTCTCTCCTCGACCCGTCGCTGAAAACTCAGCAGCACCCGCAGAAGACACTGCAAAAGAAACAAAGGGGAAGAGAAAAGAGAAAGCAGTGGGGGTGAGAACTACTGTAAACAGCAGCCTCCCCCTAGTGGGTAGACCTCAACTCAAATGTGCCCACTAGGACTACAAGAGGCGAAAAAGATGAACAAAGGTGGTAAGCTGTAAGTAAAACTGCCGATGAAGAATAGAGCTACCACTACATGCCTCTAAAATGCCAGCTAGGAATATAGCTAAATATATGCATCAGAATGTAAATGCCTGCCTGCCTAGACCCAATCGATACACCAGTAAACACTGGTACTGCCTGCTGTGCCTGCCTGCCTGCCTGCCAAATCGGGTACGCTGGCCAACGCATAACACCGATAGGGGGAAAAGGGAGTCTCAAGGACTCGAAGCCTGTAAAACGCACACTCCGGAGTGTGTAGTAACCGCTGGTTTAAAATAATTACTTGGGTCCACCTTTGGTTTTAATTATTTTCAATTAGACCCGGAGGGTGAACCATAATTTCTTGTTCCCGGTCAGACCGTCGGGACTCGCGGGTATTTTTAGTTAATAAAGCTCGCGAAACGGAGAATGGCGGTGCAATCGGATTTGAATTCCGACGTCGGGTGCTTCCAGAATAAATTCCGGAAGTTGGCTAACGATTCAGGCAACCAGCACGGTTTTGAGGCGGACCGGACCCCGGTTCGTACCCGTATTAATTACCCGCGTTGATTTAAATTTGGTTAATTCCCATTTCTAACCGCTCCCGCTTCCTAACCGCTCCCGCGTTTTCCCGTCGACTCCCCCGAACCGCTCCCAACTCCCCACCACTTTTCCCCCCACGACTTCCCACTAACCGCCCTAACTTCCCCCAACTACCGGCAACTCCCCTTAACTTCCCCTGCGTACAAAACCCCAAAGGAACGAAAAAAAAAAAGAGGAAACCCAATTCCCCAAACTTCCAGTTTCCCAACCGAGCGTACCCTTTCCCCAATCGATCGAGAGGAGAAGCAAGGCGGAGTGGGTGAGGAGAAGGAAGATCGCCGGCATACCTTTCACCCAAGAACAGGACGATCATCCCCTAGATCAACCCTAGCCGACGAAACCAAGGTGAGCTTAAGTTAAGGTTGTATTTAGCAATTCTTGGTCCTTCTTGGAAGAGGGAAGAAGAAAGGTCGGCAACACGACCGGAGCCGGCGCACGCGGAGCCGCGCTTGCGGGAAGCGCCGCGTGCGGGCGGCGCTCGCATGCGGGCAACGCCGCATGCGGGCGGCGCCGCATGCGGCGGCGCCGCATGCGGGCGGCGGCGCCCGCACCCGCACGCGGCCAGCGCCGCGTGCGGGCGGCGCCCGCACCCGCCGCGCGCGGGCAACTCCGCGCACGGGCGGCGGCGCCCGCACCCGCACGCGGCCAGCGCCGCGTGCGGGCGGCGCCCGCACCCGCCCGCGCGCGGGCAACTCCGCGCGCGGGCGGCGGCGGCCGCGCCCGCACGCGGCCAGCGCCGCGTGCGGGCGGCGCCCGCACCCGCCCGCGCGCGGGCAACTCCGCGCGCGGGCGGCGGCGCCCGCACCCGCCCGCGCGGGGCAACTCGCGCGCGCGGGCGGCGGCGCCCGCACCCGCACGCGGCCAGCGCCGCGTGCGGGCGGCGCCCGCACCCGCCCGCGCGCGGGCAATTCCGCGCGCGGGCGGCGGCGGCCCGCACCGCGCGCGGCCAGCGCCGCGTGCGGGCGGCGCCCGCACCCGCCCGCGCAGCGGGCAACTCCGCGCGCGGGCGGCGGCGCCCGCACCCGCGCCGCTGGCCAGCGCCGCGTGCGGGCGGCGCCCGCACCCGCCCGCGCGCGGGCAACTCCGCGCGCGGGCGGCGGCGGCGCCCGCACCCGCGCGCGGCCAGCGCCGCGTGCGGGCGGCGCCCGCACCCGCCCGCGCGCGGGCAACTCCGCGCGCGGGCGGCGGCGCCCGCACCCGCACGCGGCCAGCGCCGCGTGCGGGCGGCGCCTGCACCCGCCAGCGCGCGGGTAACTCCGCGTGCGGTGCGGGCGGCGCCCGCACCCGCCCGCGCGCGGGCAACTCCGCGCTGCGGGCGGCGGCGCCCGCACCCGCACGCGGCCAGCGCCGCGTGCGGGCGGCGCCCGCACCCGCCCGCGCGCGGGCAACTCGCGCGCGGGCGGCGCCGCGCCTCCATGCCGGCAATGCCGCATGCGGGCAGCGGCGCCCGCACCCGCCGCGTGCGGGCGTTTCCACGCACGGGCGGCGGCACCGCACCTCCATACGGGCAGCGCCGCACATGTGCGGGTGTTCCAGTCCTTTTAGCCTGACGGAGTCCTGAGTTACCAATTCCTGTATCACAGGTGCGTGGAGGTCAGGGCGGACCCACCAAGACGCAGAGGAGCCTAGTGTCGGTCAGGAGCGCGACAACGATAAAGGTGGGTTTTTCTCCGAGGTTTAGTAATGTTAATGTTCCGGGGAGGATGTTACATATTACGTTAACCTGTACTAACACTGATGGCTTCTATGATTTACTATATTACCCCGTGTATTGTTACTATGCTCGAGTGCGACACGCGCATCCGCGGTTTGGCCACCGCAAAGGGTGCTCTTTCCGGAAAGGCGGTCTCTGACCGTGTTTACCCACGAGGTGACGTAGTGGGG
Organism: Tillandsia fasciculata; assembly: GCA_029168755.2. Classification (NCBI taxonomy): domain Eukaryota; kingdom Viridiplantae; phylum Streptophyta; class Magnoliopsida; order Poales; family Bromeliaceae; genus Tillandsia; species Tillandsia fasciculata. The sequence goes on along the minus strand of JAQOTM010000924.1, from coordinate 2,900 downwards.
CCCCCGTAGATGTGGGGTTTGAGGCACAAAGGTGTGAGCGGTGCGACCGTCGGGATTGGATCCCGATGAGGTCAGGTGTTAAAGGTGTTACAGGGGTAAAGGTGATAAAAGTGTTACAGGTATTACAGGTATACAGGTATTACAGGTGTTACCCGTTTGAGAGGAGTGGTTGCTCCAGCTAGACTTACTTTATGGTTTGGTACTACTTTACTGCTTTAGTACTTCTTTATGATAGTGTCGCTGACTACCCACTCTGTGACAGGTACCTCCAGGGGGTAGAGGTAGGCGACGGTGAGGCCGAGGTGGTAGCAGTCGGGCCGAGGGGGCCCTAGTATGCTGTTTTATTACCTTGCTCTGCATTTCATTTGGAACTGTAGGTTATTATGTGGTTCTCGATACCCTCGTGGGGTCGTGTGGATGTTGAGTACTTTCATTTCCTTACGCATTACCGTTTCCTTTATTATTCCCGGTCGGCCGTTTTCTAAACAAACCAACTAGAAAGCAAAAGAAAAAGGACTTTGTAAACTGTTTTCAAAAACCTCAGGCCGTGTGGGCCTGTTTTCAAAACAGTGAGTTTATACTTTCAACTTGACTGGCCACGGGTGTTGTTTAATCTTCATGCACCGTACCCCTCGAACTGTTGTGATTAAATGGAAAATGATTGCTTGTGTTTGACGGTGGTAATAGCCGCGACGCCGTGCATATACAGAGGAGACTCTGCCCGATTTTCGAGTAAATCTGTATATGTGGCGGGTCTGGGCACGCGCGGGGAAGGAGGTTTTTAAAGAAAAAAATTTTGTACGCACCTTACGCTTACCTTCGTGTACCGTTTCCGCTAAAATTAAAACCCCCGGGGCGTGACAGATTAAGATGGTATCAGAGACTTTGCTTAAATCACAACAGTGACGGCACAACATCCACCGAGATATCACACCTAACTACGAATAAATGAAATATGCAGGGTTTAGGGTTAGGACGTGAGTGAACGGGGGGAGGGAAACTAGTGTGATTTGTTTCCGCCGTTTTTTTTTTCCCAGGTATATTGGGACTGATGTGTTCCTTGGTGTGGACAGATAGAAGCTCGGTTTTGGGTAGGTAACTACTGCGGACATGGACCTTGCGGCAGAGGCGAACCGCTTGCTACGCAACTAGCTGCGCGACGTGGCTGGGCAGCTGCTAAACCTTGCGGAGCGCGTGGGTATACTGACCCAGGAGCTTGAGAGTGTCGACCGCGCCCTGCACGGCACCGGTGGATTTAACTCTCGTGGGATACCACCAACTGGCGTTGCTACCTTTCAGGGAGCGGTCAACTTGGCCGTGCGCGCGGAACTAGAGCGTACACGACAGGCACACCCTACCCTGGGCCGACAGTGGGCCCATACCCGAGCGGCAGAGCAACTAAACGACAGAGGAAAGGGCCGAAGCCCGGGCAGGCGACGAGGGGGGGACTGAGCCACCAAAGCCATGTGTCTTTTGATGGTGCGCATCCAATGGTGAATTGCCCTTGGCGGGACGAACATGCTTCGGTGTGGCAAGCCGGGCCACACACGTTACGATTGCCCCCGGAAGCCGGCCGTCACCAGACCCCCGGCACGAGACCTGACGCCCTACGCCTGACGGAATCTTCTGATACCGAGTCCCGTCCCGCCTCGCCGAACGAGGCTGGCCCAGAGGTTGTGAACGGATCTCCCCAGCCGCCCCGGGAAGCAGTGATGCGGAATCCCAGAACAGGGGATAGCAGGCGGCTGATCGGATGTCGGATCTGGGTTAGGATGGTCTTTATGGGTAGTTTACTCCTCTTTTCTGTTATAACCACTAGGAATATTAGAGTGAGCCCTTTGTTGGACATGTCGAATGGTCGCTTAATGGATGTGCATGCTTAACTAGATCATTATGAGCCTATCATGTGGAAAACATTATAATGAAAACCTGACATGTTGAAACTTTTACATGCTTCATGGACGTTGTTTTAGCATTTAACTTGCTTAAGGGGGGGGGGTGTACCGTCATAGTGCGATGTTATGAGACGTTTTGTGGGAGAACATCATTTGAGGATTCTTGGGCAGGTGTAGGTGGATGATTCAAGTGAGGGTGATTGGTAGGTTATGGACACTATCTCTTTGGTGTTCATTGTAACATCTTCCCAGATCACCAGAGTCTTAAATACCTATTCACCCAAAAGGAACTAAACCTGCGGCAGAGGCGGTGGCTTGAGTTACTGAAGGATACGACCTAACAATTCATACCACCCTGGGAAAGCAAATGTGGTAGCGGACGCTTTGAGCAGGAAGGGCGACCGGAAGGGGAATCAGCAGGTGCGATAACTGGGCAAAACCGTTTGATCGCAGAATTCTCACGACTAGGGTTGGAAGTAGTGCAAGCAGGCACGGTTGCGCAACTTCTAACTTTGGTGGTCAGGCCACCCTACTCGAGAAGATCGAGAGGGGCAGCAGGCGGACTCGTATTTACAGCTCGTAAGAGACAAGATATCATGGATCGGAAGGAGATTTTTCAGTGGAAGGCGACAGCACTCTACGATTTCGCGGACGGATCTGCGTGCCAGATACCCCGGAATTACAGAAGGAAATTCTATATGAGGCACACAGCGCCCCTTACGCAGCGCACCCAGGAGGTACAAGATGTACAAGGACTCACACAGACTTTTGGTGGCCCAAGATGCAGGGAGATGTGACTCGATATGTAGCTCACTGCTTGGTGTGCCAACAGAATAAGGCGGAACCATCAACCAGCACCCTTATTAATGCATGTAGGCCGGCGGGGGAAAGGTTACAACCCTTACAGATTACCGGAGGGGAAAATGGGATCATATCACCATGGATTTTGTCACGGGATTTCCGCGCTCACAAAAAGGACATGGACACAATATGGGTCGTGGTAAC